>OZ012628.1:15643063-15895563 GCA_963942485.1 Pediacus dermestoides | reverse complement strand
ACAGACAGACAGACAGACAGACAGACAGACAGACAGACAGACAGACAGACAGACAGACAGACAGACAGACAGACAGACAGACAGACAGACAGACAGACAGACAGACAGACAGACAGACAGACAGACAGACAGACAGACAGACAGACAGACAGACAGACAGACAGACAGACAGACAGACAGACAGACAGACAGACAGACAGACAGACAGACAGACAGACAGACAGACAGACAGACAGACAGACAGACAGACAGACAGACAGACAGACAGACAGACAGACAGACAGACAGACAGACAGACAGACAGACAGACAGACAGACAGACAGACAGACAGACAGACAGACAGACAGACAGACAGACAGACAGACAGACAGACAGACAGACAGACAGACAGACAGACAGACAGACAGACAGACAGACAGACAGACAGACAGACAGACAGACAGACAGACAGACAGACAGACAGACAGACAGACAGACAGACAGACAGACAGACAGACAGACAGACAGACAGACAGACAGACAGACAGACAGACAGACAGACAGACAGACAGACAGACAGACAGACAGACAGACAGACAGACAGACAGACAGACAGACAGACAGACAGACAGACAGACAGACAGACAGACAGACAGACAGACAGACAGACAGACAGACAGACAGACAGACAGACAGACAGACAGACAGACAGACAGACAGACAGACAGACAGACAGACAGACAGACAGACAGACAGACAGACAGACAGACAGACAGACAGACAGACAGACAGACAGACAGACAGACAGACAGACAGACAGACAGACAGACAGACAGACAGACAGACAGACAGACAGACAGACAGACAGACAGACAGACAGACAGACAGACAGACAGACAGACAGACAGACAGACAGACAGACAGACAGACAGACAGACAGACAGACAGACAGACAGACAGACAGACAGACAGACAGACAGACAGACAGACAGACAGACAGACAGACAGACAGACAGACAGACAGACAGACAGACAGACAGACAGACAGACAGACAGACAGACAGACAGACAGACAGACAGACAGACAGACAGACAGACAGACAGACAGACAGACAGACAGACAGACAGACAGACAGACAGACAGACAGACAGACAGACAGACAGACAGACAGACAGACAGACAGACAGACAGACAGACAGACAGACAGACAGACAGACAGACAGACAGACAGACAGACAGACAGACAGACAGACAGACAGACAGACAGACAGACAGACAGACAGACAGACAGACAGACAGACAGACAGACAGACAGACAGACAGACAGACAGACAGACAGACAGACAGACAGACAGACAGACAGACAGACAGACAGACAGACAGACAGACAGACAGACAGACAGACAGACAGACAGACAGACAGACAGACAGACAGACAGACAGACAGACAGACAGACAGACAGACAGACAGACAGACAGACAGACAGACAGACAGACAGACAGACAGACAGACAGACAGACAGACAGACAGACAGACAGACAGACAGACAGACAGACAGACAGACAGACAGACAGACAGACAGACAGACAGACAGACAGACAGACAGACAGACAGACAGACAGACAGACAGACAGACAGACAGACAGACAGACAGACAGACAGACAGACAGACAGACAGACAGACAGACAGACAGACAGACAGACAGACAGACAGACAGACAGACAGACAGACAGACAGACAGACAGACAGACACACACACACACACACACACACACACACACACACACACACACACACACACACACACACACACACACACACACACACACACACACACACACACACACACACACACACACACACACACACACACACACACACACACACACACACACACACACACACACACACACACACACACACACACACACACACACACACACACACACACACACACACACACACACACACACACACACACACACACACACACACACACACACACACACACACACACACACACACACACACACAGACAGACATCATGGCGAAAATGATCAAAATGGATTCAGGGGCCCTCAAAACGTGTAAATCCATCAAAATCTCGAAGTCGAAAAAAATCACGATTACAATACTTCCTTATACTACGTATAAGAAAGTGGATTCAGGGGCCCTCAAAACGTGTAAATCCATCAAAATCTCGAAGTCGAAAAAAATCACGATTACAATACTTCCTTATACTACGTATAAGAAAGTAAAAACCCAACAAGAACCTCAAATGCTAGAATAGAACGCCTTTACCTAAAAACACAACCTTTTAACTTCACAATCATTCATCAAGATGGAAAAACTAACCCTTCTGACTATCTAAGTAGACATCCCCTCCATCATATAACAGATCAGCGAGATAAAATGGTAAATCACCTAAATTTTATTACCAACACCAGTCTACCCAAAAAAATAACTGCGGAAATGGTACAAGAAGAAACCAAACAAGATCAAACCCTGCAACAACTAATCACGGCAATACAAACACAAGATGGAAACAATTGGAAAAATATAAACCTGCTACCTTTTAAGAAAATTAAACTCGAACTTAGTGAACATAATGGAATCATTCTCAGAAACCGAAGAATAGTTATACCAACATCCTTACAACGAAAAATAATCAATCTTGCCCATAGAGGTCATCAAGGCATTGTAAAAACAAAACAACTATTACGCTCAAAAGTATGGTTTCCCAACATGGACAAACTCACTGAAAACGAAATTAAAAACTGCAGAGCCTGTCAAGCCGCCGATACCACAAAACACCGAGACCCCCTAATCATACGAAAACTACCAGAACAACCATTTTTAAAGCTAGACATCGACTACGCAGGCCCCTTTCCAAACAACAAATATATTTTACTAATAGTTGATGAATATTCAAGATTTCCTTTTGCTGAAGTGGTAAATTCCACAAAATTTACCGATTTGAAACCAATTCTAGAGAAAACCTTTGCCTTGGTCGGAATACCAAACACAATCACCTCAGACAATGGACCACCTTTCACCAACCACAACATGGAAGAATTTCTAAACAGCTATGGCATCAAACACCACAAAGTAACACCTCTCTGGCCCGAAGCAAATGGCATAGTTGAGAGATTTGTAAAAACATTAAAACATTCACTAATTTGTGCCAATCTCGAAAACAACGACTTTACCTCTCAACTACAACAATTTCTACTGAATTACAGAAGCACCCCTCATTGCTCAACCACCCGATCCCCCTTCGAATTAGTATTTAACAGAGAAATTAACAACCTACTACCAATGCTAATGAAGAAAAGACAAGAGGAAGAAAACAATGATATAAAAAAACAGAGAGAAGAAAAAGAAATACGCTGACAAGAAAAGACACACAACAAATCATCCCCTTAAAATTGGAGACTACGTAATATGCAAACAAAAGAAAATTAACGTGTTGACCCCAAATTATGACCCCAGACCTTATCAAATCACGAAAGTTGAAGGAACCCGCATTACAGCCACAAGAGATGGAAACACAATTGTCCGAAATTCATCTTTCTTTAAAAAAGTAAACAACGAGAGACATACCCTAAACCACGATCCTGAACATAACAATCCTAATCCTGAATTTGAACATAACACATCTAATCCAAAACCCATACGAGACAACTCATTAACACCACAACAGCCTGAGCCATTCATTCTACCCGAAGATGAAGACAACTCAGAGAACACCAACCCCGCTACACCTGTTATCCCTCTGGAACGGAACAGACGCCCACCAGCAAGATTCCAGGACTACGTGATGGATTCACCATCTGAAGAAGAGGAGGAAATGTAGTGTTCTTGAACATTATGTGAAGTATCCACTGCTGTGTTCTTGAACATTATGCGAGGTATCCACTGCTGCCCTGTGATTGGACACAGCAATCATCAGACAGCAAGATGACAGCGACGAACGCGCGCTAAAGTGACGGTATATTTCATACATGTTTAGTATTCAATAAATGTTTATTTAAAGACAACAACATTCGTTTGATTGATAAACAGTACAGATATCAAAATAGAGGAAATCATAAAACATTGCGTCCCATGCCAAGCTGTAATTAACACCACAAAAAGAGATCCAATAATCACGACGGACATGTCGAAAACACCCTTCGAAACACTAGCTATCGATTTTACCGGACCATTCCCTAACAACAAACACATCTTTGTAATTATCGACGAATTTTCTAGATACCCTTTTGCCGAAGTAGTAAATTCAACCAAATTTGAGCACATTGAACAAATTTTACAAAAACCTTTACAATGTTCGGCATACCATCAACAATCAAAAGCGACAATGGACCTCCATTTCAAGGACAAGAAATCAACGAATTTTTTAAAAGCTGGGGAATCAAACATCAAAAAGTCACACCCTATTGGCCTGAGGCCAATGGAACAGTAGAAAGATTCATGAGAACATTGAAGAAATCGATAATATGTGCAGAAATAGAACAAAAGAAATTCTGCTCAGAACTGGATACATTCTTAATGAATTATAGAACAACACCTCACGAATCAACAAAGAAATCACCATTTACCATGCTATTTAATAGAGAAGTCCAAAGCATATTACCAAACCTGAAGCAGAAGCAAAACAAAATGCAAAAAGAAGCAGTCAAATAAGTCAAACAATATAAACTGAAGAAGAAGAACTATGCAGACCGAAGAAGAAATACTAAACCACATACATTTAAACAAGGAGATTTGGTTTTATGCAAACAACAACGAACATCCAAGCTAACAGCACCATTTGACCCAGAATTCTACGTAATAACACGGATCAATGGTACTAAAATAACAGCAAGAAGAGGCGACAAAGTCATAACTCGAAATGCATCTTTTTTCCAAATATTCAACTACAAACACAATCAAGTTCATAACCCATACTTACCTTTACCTTTGCCTATACCTATACCTAAACATCCCACTCAAACGAGAGATATACAAACAAACGAAACAGAAGCACGAAAGAACGCAAAATCACCCCAAGACAAAATTGAACAAGAAAGTATCGCAGAAACAACAATGCCCAAACAACATACAATCCTAGAGAGAGAACTTCAAGCTCCCGAAACAAGCAAATCAAGACCAGAGCGACTGAGGAAACCACCAGCACATTTGCAGGATTACGTCGTGGGAATTTCATCAATGGGAAGAGGAGGAAATGTAATGTCTTCCTGAACGCACTACGACCGAATGCCGGAGCGCGCCAGTAAGAAGAAGAAGAGATACGTCAACAACCATTCGATGAATAATTATTTGGTACTTTTGACATTTGGATACATGTTATAAGTGTTATTATTAATAAAAGTTTAATATAAAACTGGAGTATTAATACAACAAACATAACAACCATATCATTCATTGTAGCAACACTTAAACAATAAATATAATATAACATTGTATTTTTAAATCTCAGAGTATTTAATTCTACCTAACATAAAGAGTTAACAATATTATTTATCTATGGATACAAATAATAAATTACAAATCAATTTGCTTATTATTTGTTCATCATCTACGTAACTTGTTACTTATTATTTAATATCTGTTTTTTTTTATGTAATATCTGTGCCATGTATCTCCGTTCCAAGCATGTGTATATGTGTGTTTTTTTTAGGGTCTGATTCTTGTTGTTTCAATAATTGTAAAGTGGGTACTGTTTGCGGATGTTCTACTTTGCTTGGCCATGTGTGTTATGTATTTACCTACCTTTACCTAGCTTTAAACATTGATGTACTTAATGTATGGAAGTGCAATAAATTTGATTTGATTTGATTATTGTAACTTTTGCTGTTTCTTATTTTAAATAATTATGTTTGTTTGTGCTTTTTATAATATCATTTTTCTTTATTAGAACTGTCGATAAATTTCTTCTCATATAAACAAGAAAGCCGTGGATGCCAATGATTGCCAACAACAAGAGCCGATTGTCAATTGTTATTATTCGCCATATTAAATAAAAATAAATAAAAAGAAGCTTTCAGCATCAACATGGCACAAAATGTAAGTACAGCAAATTTAGAATATTTAATTTAATAATTTACGCATATTATCACTTTTAACAATGCTATAATCCAAATTACACTATGAACATATTGATAAATATTAATACAGAAATCTAACCTAACCTAACCTGTACCTACTTTATACATCAAGGAAATTAGACCAAAACCAGACAAAATTTCCAGATAATTTTAGAAAGAATAAAAAACCTACACAATTTAATAGATTATATAGTACAAAAATTAAATTTGTCTTAAAATTTTGCAACATTTTGAAATTATTAATAGTTTAAGATGAGCAAGTTGTTTTCTAATTTTTTTTACATAAAATGCTGCAAAAACAAAACTAGATAGAGAAAAATTACTCAAAAATGTTCTTTTAATACATTAAATTACCTACAAAAAGTCTGCGACATAAGTAATCAATCAATCGGTAAAACTATAAGAGCGACTTGTGCCAAAAATGCATTAAAAATTATGGAAGTGTCCAAAAGAAGGGAGATGGTGAAAAACTTGGAAAAACATCGGGGGAGCATGTTTTTTTTAACAAGAAATGGTTTAAATAAAGTTTCTTGTGGGCAAGGGGAGCAAGAAAAAGATTATTTGGTTATTCAACAACTAAACCTAACCTTATTCTTGCCCACAAGTCACTTAAATATTTTATTGAAACAATTTCCTCCCGTATTCTAATATTAATTTTTGATTAATACGTAAAGAAAACCAATCTCAAATAACAATCTAAGCATCTCCGGTATCCATATTGTAATATTACGTATCTTTAAGTTCAAAGTAACATTGGCTTTTCGCCAATTTTCTTGATTTGAAAAAAACTATTGGAAAAAACTGCTGTCCCCCGACGGTTTTCTAAGTTTTCACCATCCCACACATTTTAGACATTTTCCCATCATTTTTAATGCATTTTTGGCAAAAGTCGCTTTCCTATAGTTTTACCAGTCAATCCATTCACAATCATTTGAATTTAGCATAATTATTATTTCACACGTTTACCACAACCAACGTGATATGAGCACAGCACATCAGTTGCTGATTAACAACAAAATAAAACAATACCTACCTAAGTAGATGCTCATTATGATGATATTTGAAACGAAAATAAAGTTATGGCCACTGTACCTACACTATTTGTAACCATTTTGAGTATAATTTGGGGTTTGTTGTTGCAACTGGATCATGTTTATTTAGAAATACACAAAATTAGCGATTTTATTATTTGATTCTTTCTGAAATTAACTACAAACAAAATTATGAACATAATAGGAAAACTTAGGTTAGAGGTTAGAAGTTGGTTCACAGATAAAGACATATTATTATAAGGCGTTGTCGAAAAATTACTCGAGTTAACTTGGATAAATTATTCTTCTTTGTTTCGTACACACACGCAGATTATAAGATTATGTCCATTTCAGTCACCTAGACTTAACTCGAGTAACTTTCCGAAAATACCTATAGATGTCGGTCTCTCTTATACAGGGTGTCCTGAAATTAAGAGACAATATTTCTAGAACAGTTTCTACTTGTCAAAATATTTAAGAGATACTTTATGGAAAATTTAGCTTACTTTTCAACTTATTTTTCTCTTAGTTTATGGAAAAATATTCTAATTTATTTTATCCAATTCATTTCTTTGCCCTTAAAAATATATCTATCTTGCACTTATAGAAATAACTTCGCTGTAGGTATACAGCGAAATTATTATTCCCGTTAGTTTGAGGGGATTTGGGGCATTTGCAAAACACTATTCACTTCATTTCATCATTTATTAATTTTATATCAGTACCTACTACTTAAAATTTTATTAATATTTCTTGTTTTAGATTAATCGAGAAATTAAAGACATGGAGAATTTAAATGTAAGTTTTAATTTTAAAATTACTTGTATACAGGGTGTTTCGTAGCTGGGCAAACAAAATTAAATGTCGTATGTAAAATCGAATTCTAAACATAAAACAAAGAATAACTTTTTTCTGATCGAGCTTCGTTTAGGAAATATTTATATAAGAAAAAAATAATTTATTATTTTATCCAATTATGACATTTTAAACAGTCATTATTAAATCCATAGTAACCCCCTTAAGTAGTTGTTTATATCGGGTGATTTTTTTAACTTGAAACTTTCAAATATCTCGAGTAATAAGCACTCTACGAAAATATCTGAAGTGTTCAACACTCAACACATGACTTTTTTATACGGACAATACCACAATTATTTTTCCTAAAGAAATTAAGTTAAATTTCTTGTAAAAATTTTGAGGATTTCCAGCAATTTTCAAATAGTCTCTGTCGCACTTATTGCAATACGTATAAATCTGTCCTTGTCCCACTCATTATAAACGAATTTTACGACAAAAATGTGTTTTATTTTAGATTTTTGACCTATTACTCACTTAAAAAAATCTCCCGTTATGAAATTACATTTATTTATTCATTATTACTATTTTCAGTATATTCGGTACCATAAAAACACAACAAAAATAATAGTCTTTCTGGAATTCGAACCCGGGACCTTCCGTTTAGCAGCCAAGCCTCTATGTGACACTATACTTCGTTTCATGAGACCAGGGGCTGTGATCTTGAATACAAGTAGTAGAACCACAAAATAGTTCTATGATTAAAATCTAGATGGCGCTAGTAGTACAGATTTAAGTCGTTTTCGGTAAAACCCCAACTAGAACCGTCAAGGGTCAAACCAGGACATACGAATTATGAACGTTGAAGCATCTAAGTCATATACATATAATAAACATACTGGCTATAAACGACGGCGCAGGTTTACTGAGTGGTAGTGGAAAGCAGATAGAAGATCACGTCATTTTTACTCTTACAGATCACGTGACTGTAACCTAGCGTCCTTGCTTTGGTTTCAAGTTGGTGTGTTATAGACGTAAACCACGGTATTATAAGATTATTCGAAATCCTACTCTAGTGGTATAGGATTAGAGTTAAGTTATAGTTTCCTATTTTCGGTTTAGTTGCTAATTCAATCTCTAGATGGCAGCACAATTTGTGAATTGGACTAACATTTTGTATATCGAGATCCTTCATTTAAATTTCGCGCCACTTCTAATAGTAAAAATGGTGGACATTAAATCTACCCGGTCGGTCGTCTCTCTTCCCCTTTCTACTAATCCATTTCTGTGGTCGAAGTACAACACATTAACGTTCTCGGGTGTGATGATAAAACCGTTCCTGACATAAGTGACATAAATAATAGAATATTGGAACCGTGCATCTTTTGAAATATTGATCCCATAGCGTGGCCAAAGTTCGCTTTTCTTGTTTTTACTTGAAAATATCCATGCAAATATTACCCACTTCAATTCCGGAATTTGCAAGAGGTCTGTTCCAACACACGGTCTTGTACCGTCCAATGTACTGTAGAAATGTGTATTAATAATGATTATACCACAGAATTGGATTAGTAGAAAGGGGAAGAGAAACGACCGACCGGGTAGATTTAATGTCCATCATTTTTACAATTACAAGTGGCGCGAAATTTAAATGAAGGATCTCGATACACAAAAATGTTAGTCGAATTCACAAATTGTGCTGCCATCTAGAGATTGAATTAGCAACTAAACCGAAAATAGGAAACTATAAGTAAACTCTAATCCTATACCACTAGAGTAGGATTTCGATTAATCTTATAATACCGTGGTTTACGTCCATACTGGCCAATTACTGTGTACCTACTGGCCAATTACTGTAGCATTTACCCTATAACACACCAACTTGAAATCAAAGCAAGGACGCTAGGTTACAGTCACATGGGCTGTAAGAGTAAAAATGGCGTGATCTTCTATCTGCTTTCCACTACCACTCAGTAAAGCTGCGCCGTCGTTTATAGTCAGTATATTTATTATATGTATATGACCCATGATTGTCAAGAATACTCATCTTTACAGTACATCTGACGGTGGTACCAACCAAACCATGTACTGGAACAAAAATAAGATTTCATTTTTATAGAAAAAAAATTTTTACCATACAGGTTTCTAGACGATTTTTTTCGCCTAGTTCCATGATTATTTTATAGATGGCTCTGTTAACTTGGTTCCTATAAAGTACCTAGAATAGAAAGTCTGGCTATATCGGTGAATTTTCGTGATTGGTGCAAGGGGGAAGTGTCCGACAAATGGCGGATCCAATAGGCAATAAGCTGCTTTGGCGCGTAATTTGAAAATTCGAATTTAATTTGATAAAAATTTGACGGAGTAATGTGATTAATCAGGGCGATTTTATAAGAGACTTACTATTTCAGTTACTACTGGTTACTACTTTACCACTTACAAGTAATTAACCACTTTAGTATAAAAACCGAATTTTATAAGTCGGTCAGTTAGCAACCTGCTCGTTCATGCACTCCTTGTCATGCACTCCTGTATTATCGACTCGACCATAATCAATTTATTCGCACTATTACACATATTCCAACTTGAAAATATATTTATTATACGAAGTTTACTCACGTTTCACCACTTTTGGCCACTCGAAAATATTGTACACGAAAAAGTACTTTATTTGCAAAAATTTGACAATAGAAGAGTTTAACATTAGAACATATGGCGGCAACCATATGTCGGCCACTTCCGGTAGATGGCCAGACTTTCTATTCTAGGGACTTTAGGTTCCTAATCGGTTGTTAAGAGTGGGCCATCTAGAGAAGGTAGTCTATGCATGAAACTTTGCAGTGATGGGTGGGACTTAGCAAGTCCTATTCACAAAAGTTAATGTAGCCAAAAGATTATGTATTGTGAATTGTCTATTACCAGGCATTATAAATATTTACTTCATTACTTTCCTTACTTTTAAAAATAAAGAAATCCGTTTTATTGATTATCAGTAGAAATACAATATAAAACTTTAACAAATACTCACATCATTTGTGTACAATTTACAAAATTTGAATAATATATGCAATGAGAGTTGTGCTGTTGTAGGCAACAAGATCACGGTCACAGGTAGAAATTATTTGCCTGTGTACATTTGTCATACATGTGACTACCGTATACACCAATTACTAGCGCGTATTTTGTTCCCTATCCCGGCTAATAATATTGCAAAGTCTCATGAAATGAAGTATAGTCTACTTAGACTGTCAGACTCAACGATCAACGCGCACTATGAGAAATATAAGTGTTTTAAGAATATCTAGTTTTTTTGAAATTTTTTTGTAGGAATTAAAAAAAAAATTCAAACAAAATTTGTTCAAAATTCAATTCTAAATCAATGTTAAAGAATAAAAAATGCTCATAAATTGTTTATTTTTCAAGATATTCCTTAAAAACCTAAAAATGTCTTCAGGTAACTGTCACTTGTTTTGGTGCTAGATGAAAAACATTTAATGTGGCACCCACAAATTTGTTCAAACTTTTAAATATGAAATTTGAATCAAATCCGATAAGTCGTTTTTGAGTTATGGTGGATACAGACAGACAGACATCATGGCGAAAATGATCTAAATGGATTCAGGGGCCCTCAAAACGTGTAAATCCATGAAAATCTCGAAGTCGAAAAAAATCACGATTACTATACTTTCTTATTACTTCGTATAAGAAAGTAATTACAGCCCCATTTATGATGAATAGAAAAAAATGTTTCAGACAAATCTTACGTATTTTTAGCCGTAAAATCCAAATCTGCAATAAAAAATATCTGATGTGCCCAACACATGACTTTCTTATACTTACGCTATGAGAAATATAAAGTATTTTAAGAATATCTAGTTTTTTTGAAATTTTTTTGACAGAATTTCAAAAAAAAGTTCAAACAAAATTTGTTCAAAATTCAATTCTAAATCAATGTTATAGAATGAAAAATTTCATAAATTGTTTATTTTTCAAGATATTCCTAAAAAACCTAAAAATGTCATCAGGCAACTGTCACTTGTTTTGGTGCTAGATGAAAAACATTGAATGTGGCACCCACAAATTTGTTCAAACTCTTAAATATGAAATTTGAATCAAATCCGAGAAGTCGTTTTTGAGTTATGGTGGATACAGACAGACAGACACACAGACAGACAGACATCATGGCGAAAATGGTCAGAATGGATTCAGGGGCCCTCAAAACGTGTAAATCCATCAAAATCTCGAAGTCGAAAAAAATCACGATTACTATACTTCCTTATACTACGTATAAGAAAGTAAAAATAGGGGTTTCTATTTAAGATTTCAAAGTTACCCCCCACCCCATCTAGAAGGAGGGGGGAGGGGGACTAATTTTAGCACTAATGTATTTCCTCCGAGGCATGATTAAATTTTGATTAGGGACATTTTTTTCGTAGAGAGCTTATTACTCGAGATATTTGAAAGTTTCAAGTTAAAAAAATCACCCGGTATGTAAGGGTAAATTAATTGCGTTTTAAATCCACAAGTGAATTTAACACATTTTATTTTTTCACTTTTATAATCATTTTTAATTCACTTGTGAATTTTCTTTCTTAAATTATTTTAAAATGTCAGAATTGAATACAGTTTTGTATAAAGTATAAACCACATGAGTTAAGAATGTGAATTCATTCTTTTCATAGATAAACATTCATTTAACTCACTTGGTGTATAAATACAAAATACCTAACTATTATTCAACACTTTGTAGTGATTAAAACAAAAAATCAATAAATTCGAAAAAAGTTATTCTTTGTTATATGTTTAGAATTCGATTTTACATACGACATTTAAGTTTGGCTGTCCAGTTACGAAACACCCTGTATATTTCAAATATAATTTATGAAGAGAATATGAAGTTTTCATTAAATATTTTTATTATTATTTAGATCAACGAGACTGATGAAAATTTACTAGTAAGTTTTTATTATTTTAAATATAACATACTAAATTTAAAATCCTATACTTTTGGGGCCGGCCATAAAAGACGTCCGCCGTTGGGGTACGGGGGGAGAAGGTCCACGAAAACGAATAAAAGCCGTTTTCGGATGTTTACTTTTAGAAATTTTAAAATTGTATGTTTTGAGATAAATTTCTTGTATACAGGGTGTTTCAAAAGTAACCGACCAACTCTTAAGTGGTGATAGTGGACGCCGAGGTGGACGCCAACAGCAGTAGCTCAAAAATACAAATGATTTTTTTTCCAAGTCCGCATTCAAGAGATATAACGTTTTAAATATTTAATATCTGATTGCGAATTATAAGTATACTCTGAAACCATGTGTTTTTGACATTATTTGAATGAAATGGTAGATTACCTGATTAGTCTAAGAGCCAGCAACGTGGAGATCGTGCCTATTTCCACAAATCTGAAAAAAATTCTCAAGCTTACTGTTATTATGTAGATTATGAAATGGTAGGTGACGCACGTTTTCTTTGTTACTAAAAAGCGACTGACCCTCGTAAACATTATAGTCCAAGAGGCGGTTGCAAAAAACACATTTATTAACTTTTATTCACTAAAAATGCACTCAATGGAATTTATTGCACTAATTAATGATTAATGAATCATTACATTTTAGTAAAAACGATTTATTACTCTGTTTCGACACGTTTATTTTTAAGGCCCCTACACACAGTGGGCCATCATGATGGCACACTGCAGTGCATAGATCATAACATCATCCGAACACCTGAGCCTACACCTGAGCCAACACCTGGGTCAATGTGTGGGCACCTGTAGTGGCCGGTGTTGATCGAGGCGTTTATTGGTGTGCTATTGGTGATGGCTTATGTTGGCCCACTGTGTGTAGGGGCCTTTATGGTTTTGACAATACCTACTTCATGTAATCTTAAAATAAGAATTCAAAGATCGCTTGATTTCTTGGTAAAAGGAAAGGGAAATTCATCTTGACAATAAAACAAGAAAAAGAAAATGCTTTAAAAATAGGGTTTTTAACAATAATATTAAATGGTAATGATTAATTAATCAGTAGTTAGTGCAATATGTTCTATTTAGTGCCTTTTTTTTTAATGAATAAAAGTTGATAAAAGTGCTTAATTTACACATCTTGGACTATAATGTTTACGATGGTCAGTCGCCTTTTAGCAACAAACAAAACGTCCGTCACTTACCAATCTTACCATTTCATAATCTACATAATAACAGTAAGTTTGAGGATTTTTTTCACATTTGCGGAAATAGGTACGATCTCCACGTTGCTGGCTCTTAGACTATTAGATGTAGAATATTCCTCTACAAAGAAGAATAGCTAGTAGTAAAATTCCAAGTTAAACAAAGAACTAATACTGGCAACATCGGAAAGTACAGCAATCAATTATATTTTTGTTTCCATGGCTTCAAATCTATAGACGCATTATTATTTTATTACAATTATTATAAATTGCAGTGCCACGTTGCCTGTTTATGCCATTTTAGAATGCTTATATCTTAGATATCAAGTCACTTAAAAACATTTTATTTGAATTTTTGGGCTACAGTTGATGTCCCCCATCGCCACTTAAGAGTTGGTCCGGTACTTTTGATACACCCTGCTGCACTGATTCCCTTATTTTGGTTAAATGAATTTGATAATAATAAATTCGCATAAATACTAACAGATAGATATGAAATGGTTCGCGGACTTCTTTTATGGAGGACCCCTTTCTTCATACTAATATATTTTATGAACAACACGTAGTGCTGGATTATTTGATATACCTACACATTTAAAGATTAATATTGTTTGTATTCATAATTTTCAAGATTACACATTTTTACAATACATCCATCATTAAAAAATCAATATCTGCGTGTTGGAACAGACTTAATATACAGGGTGTTCTTGAATTTACTGTAATATAGGTGTAAGTACATGACAAAAATATTTCAAGTTGAAATTTGATGTTTTATTTGAAAGTAATTTGCGATATATTTTAATTTTTAAGGAAAAGGTATTTCGCCTATAGATAAAAGTAAGTTTTTAAATCCAAAAGTATACTTTTATTAATAAAACAGGCCAGAATTCCCAAATATCAAATTTCAATTCGGTTATATTGTTTGTTACAAATAAAAAGTGGTGACAGAACATCTAATTTTAAAATAAAAGTTTCCTATAAATATGCATCCAAAAAAGCTTTTTTTAAACTTCTATGTTAATTTTTAAAAACTACAAAGTACATACAGATAGAATAAACACTATTTAATCTAAAATTACATATAGAATCTGAAAATCTATCATTTAAAATAGCAAAGAAATGATCGAGAAATTCACACACTTTGTTATTTAGAAGATCTCAACTTTGAATTAATAATGAGAGTGGCCATTTTGAGTTAAATTTATGGAGCTATTCTCTATTGAAAATGTTAGATAACATTCTGTTAAATCTATGTTATTTGACATTTCAACAATATTTTATATTGTTCAAACGTCAAATAACATAGATTTAACAGAATGTTATCTAACATTTTCGATACAGAATAATACCATAAAACTAAATAAAACTTAAATATGAAATGTTTAAATGTTAAAAGTTACAATAAATGTTATTGTTACAATTATTTGAAATTTTAATTTACCCATAACTTGGAAACGATTCATTTAAGGGTATACATATGTTCATAAGGACTTTTTGGTCCAGGATGATCTTAGAAATTTGTATATTTTTGCTATAATCTTCGAGTTGCGGAACACCCTATATAACTATATAAAATTTTACTTTCTTATACAAAGTTATAAGAAAGTATAGTAATCGTGATTTTTTAAACAGCTGAATGTTGACGATGATGAACAAGATATGGAAGTTGAAGAGGAGCAAGTAGAATCCAGAGAAGATCTACTTAAGCCACTCAACGAAGCGTAAGAAAATTGAATTAAATATTTATTTTATTAACTTATTTCAAATAAATAAAAAATTGTACTTTAATAATAATTCTCTAAATTCTCCAAATATTCACAAAATTATTAGAAATATTATATATATATATATATATATATATATTATATATTCACCGAAACCGTTGGTTAGACGTTTTAAAAGATGTAATTAATATTTTTTTCTGAAAATTGGTTTATAGCCTAAATAGTATAAGATCTCTTCATTTAAAATATTTTCAAGTTTCTACGACTTCCGATTATACCGGAAGTAGACCCTAACTTCGTTTTTTTAAATGAAACATCCTGTATATTATTACATTTTTAAATTTTACATTCAATTATAATAACATTTTGTTGAAACAATTTTTCTCTAAAACATTTCGTTTAATAATAACATGATTTTTTAAAAAATGTCCAAAAATGGTCTAACTTTCAAATTTTATTTTCTAGCCTTCTAATATTCAAATTGAAATGTGATTTTGGCAAGATGTTAACAAAAGTGTACTACTTGCAATTTCTTCATTGCAACATCTCAATGTTCTACCGGGGGTTTATAATTTAGGTGCCATTCAGAAAAAAATCAAAAAGGCATAACTCATTTTTTTCAAATGGAACACCCTGTATATCGATACAAATTTGGATTATTCTCCCAATTTAAAGGTAATTTTATTGAATAAACTTTATACCCAACTCTTGCCGTTTTCGGTGACTTGTATGCTTTTTCAGTGAACAGAAGTGTACATATACATATGTATATGTCGCAGGCAAATGGTTATTTTAGGCAAATAACATTTACCTAGGCAACTGACTTTATGATAGAAACTGTTACCTTATATTATTTTATCCTTCTCCTTTTTCAACAAGGGTAAAATAACTTTATTTTTAAAAACTACAATTTGCCCAACAAAATAAAGTAAATTTACCCTTGCCCAAGAAGGGGAAGAGTAAAATAATATAAAATTAACGGTTTCTATCATAAAGCTATTTGCCTAAAATAACCATTTGCCTGCGACATATATACAGTTAACAAGTAAAAAAAAATAAGTTATTTGAATTATTATTATTGTGATAAAATAAATCAAAAACATGTATTTAGCTGAAGAAAAAATACACATAATGCATATTATACCATGCCAGTCCGAGCATAAGACGTTTTTTCAGTCACTTATCACGATTATTTTATCCACAACCAGTATATTACAAAGTCATAATTCTACGATTAGAAGACATCTTATGATATTTATAACACACACGAGTCTTATAATTAATACCCATGACTACCTATACTTTATAAAAATTAATTCTACCTACATAAAATGACAAAAATCACGTCAAAATGTGAAATAAAATTTTTCCAAAATACTAATTTATACTTATACAATAAATAACTACATATTATTATATAAGTGTCTTAGTAGTAGTATATTATCCACATTTAAACGCGAAAACAAAGTTCGTGCGTTTAATATTCTTAAAGTGAATAATATAAAACTAAGACACGTATGCAATACAACTTTTATCCACAACCAGACCAGAGAGTTTTTAAATTAATATTTTGGAAAATTTTTATTTGACATTTTGAAGTGACTTTTGTCATTTTATGTAGAATTAATTTTTATTAAAGAGTAGATAGTCATGGGTATTAATTATAAGACACGTGTGTTTTATTAATATCATATAAGACATCCCTTAATAGTAGAATTATGACCTTATAGGTAATATACTGGTTGTGGATAAATAACTATAATTAAATAAAATTATAATCAAGTATGTGATATACTTGTAATTGGTTGCATAGCAAAAACTCGCAATGCATTGATCTGTACTTTTTAAAATTGAACATAGAGACTGTATTCAGAGTTAAAAAAATGTCGCGGTCTAAAAATGTTAAAGGAAAAAAATTTTCTACAAAATAAAAATAGCACTTTTTGTATTATTTTTTATTAGAAAAATTTCCTTTAAACACAGAAAAAATGCACTTATTTTTTAAATTATTTATGCACCGATATAACTTAAAATTAACTAGAACTTAAATACTATAAAAATGCTAAATTTTTGATAATTATTGTAATTATGAAATTAAGTTCCCGTTATATTTTAAATGCTGTCGGTGCAAATGGGCATTAAATTATTTATTTAACATTTTTTTTTTAATTACAGGAAGCAACTAATAAAAATGCTTCAACAACAAAAAAACATTAAAAATAATAGAACTAATAGAGGAAGGGGAGGACGAGGATTTGGAGGAGGAAGGGGGTTTAGAGGAGGAAGGGGGTTTAGGGGAGGTAGAGGGGGCGGTAATGTCACGATCAATAATTATTATCATTATTAAAATAAAATAAAAATATAAGCCCGTTAACAATAATAATGTATTTTTTACTTTCTTATACGTAGTATAAGGAAGTATTGTAATCGTGATTTTTTTCGACTTCGAGATTTTGATGGATTTACACGTTTTGAGGGCCCCTGAATCCATTTTGACCATTTTCGCCATGATGTCTGTCTGTCTGTGTGTCTGTCTGTATCCACCATAACTCAAAAACGAGTTATCGGATTTGATTCAAATTTCATATTTAAGAGTTTGAACAAAATTGTGGGTGCCACATTCAATGTTTTTCATTTAGCACCAAAACAAGTGACAGTTACCTGATGACATTTTTAGGTTTTTTAAGAATATCTTGAAAAATAAACAATTTATGAGATTTTTTTATTCTTTAACATTGATTTAGAATTAAATTTTGAACAAATTTTGTTTGAACTTTTTTTGAAATTCCGTCAAAAAAATTTCAAAAAAACTAGATATTCTTAAAACACTTTATATTTCTCATAGCGCGCGTTGATAGTTGAATCCGATGGTCGAGGTAGACCATGTCTTTCATTATATGGCTGTCAAACAGAGGGTCCCGGGTTCGAATCCCAGAAGGACCGGTCCATTAGTTTTTTTTTTATTTTACTGGTTTCTATGGTACCGAAAACAATAATAATGAATAAATAAATGTAATTTCATAACGGGAGATTTTCTTAAGTGAGTAATAGGTCAAAAATCTAAAATAAAACACATTTTTGTCGTAAAATTCGGTTATAATGAGTGGGACAAGGACAGATTTATGCGTATTGCAATAAGTGCGACAGAGACTATTTGAAAATTGCTGGAAACCTTCAAAATTTTTACAAGAAATTTAACTTAATTTCTTTAGGAAAAGTAATTATTGTGATACTATCCGTAAGTATAAGAAAGTCATGTGTTGGGCACATCAGATATTTTTATTTTATATTAACATAAAATTAACAATTAATATTATAATTAAATGATTAAATAATAACGTATGTTTACTTTCTTATACGAAGTATAAGGAAGTATAGTAATCGTGATTTTTTTCGAATTCGAGATTTTGATGGATTTACACGTTTTGAGGGCCCCTGAATCCATTCTGACCATTTTCGCCATGATGTCTGTCTGTGTGTCTGTTCTGTCTGTCTGTCTGTATCCACCTTAACTCAAAAACGGCATATCGGATTTCATTCAAATTTCATATTTAAGAGTTTGAACAAATTTGTGGGTGTCACATTAAATGTTTTTCATCTAGCACCAACACAAGTAGTGACACTTACCTGAAGACATTTCTAGGTTTTTTAGAAATATCTTGAAAAATAAACAATTTACAAGATTTTTTTATTCTATAACATTGATTTAGAATTGAAATTCCGTCAAAAAAATTTCAAAAAAACTAGATATTCTTAAAACACTTTATATTTCTCATAGCGCGCGTTGATAGTTCAATCCGACGGTCGAGGTGGTAGACATGTGTCTCATTATATGGCTACCAAACGGACGGTCCTGGGTTCGAATCCCAGAAAGACGTACCATTAGTTTTTTTTATTTTACTGGTTTCTATGGTACCGAAAACAATAATAATGAATAAATAAATGTAATTTCATACCGGGAGATTTTTGTCGTAAAATTCGGTTATAAGGCGTGGGACAAGGACAGATTTATGCGTATTGCAATAAGTGCGATAGAGACTATTTGAAAATTGCTGGAAACCTTCAAAATTTTTACAAGAAATTTAACTTAATTTCTTTAGGAAAAGTAATTATTGTGATACTATCCGTAAGTATAAGAAAGTCATGTGTTGGGCACATCAGATATTTTTATTTTATATTAACATAAAATTAACAATTAATATTATAATTAAATGATTAAATAATAACGTATGTTTACTTTCTTATACGAAGTATAAGGAAGTATAGTAATCGTGATTTTTTTCGAATTCGAGATTTTGATGGATTTACACGTTTTGAGGGCCCCTGAATCCATTCTGACCATTTTCGCCATGATGTCTGTCTGTGTGTCTGTTCTGTCTGTCTGTCTGTCTGTATCCACCTTAACTCAAAAACGGCATATCGGATTTCATTCAAATTTCATATTTAAGAGTTTGAACAAATTTGTGGGTGTCACATTAAATGTTTTTCATCTAGCACCAACACAAGTAGTGACACTTACCTGAAGACATTTCTAGGTTTTTTAGAAATATCTTGAAAAATAAACAATTTACAAGATTTTTTTATTCTATAACATTGATTTAGAATTGAAATTCCGTCAAAAAAATTTCAAAAAAACTAGATATTCTTAAAACACTTTATATTTCTCATAGCGCGCGTTGATAGTTCAATCCGACGGTCGAGGTGGTAGACATGTGTCTCATTATATGGCTACCAAACGGACGGTCCTGGGTTCGAATCCCAGAAAGACGTACCATTAGTTTTTTTTATTTTACTGGTTTCTATGGTACCGAAAACAATAATAATGAATAAATAAATGTAATTTCATACCGGGAGATTTTTGTCGTAAAATTCGGTTATAAGGCGTGGGACAAGGACAGATTTATGCGTATTGCAATAAGTGCGATAGAGACTATTTGAAAATTGCTGGAAACCTTCAAAATTTTTACAAGAAATTTAACTTAATTTCTTTAGGAAAAGTAATTATTGTGATACTATCGTATAAGAAAGTCATGTGATGGACACATCAGATATTTATGTTGGTAGAGTTCCTCTAATAAAGAAAAATCCGCCTCAACTCTAAATGACATGCTTTTGGCATCATCACGAACTGCACACGGTTCTACGTTAGAATCAGTTCGCGAGTATTTCTTGCATAGGTATTCATGGATTGCCTCCCTCTTTGTAATTAAACATACTTTTTTTACGTGTATTATAGCTTTCCTGGGGCGCCCTTAAAATTTTCGTCAAACGCTGCTCCCGAACCGACAATTAAATGTTTGTTTTTGATTTTTTCCTGTGTTGTTTTTTGTTCCGTTTGGGCGATTTTCGTATTAGATGCCCTTACAGTTGACCCCGATGGTTTTTCCCGAGAAATATTTCCACCTTTTGCGGTATTCGTTTGAAAGAATTTCAAATTTTCCTTGACGCGGGAACCTTTTTGAAAGCCGAAGATTTCGCATTTTTCTTTTACCGTGTGTATGTCATTATTTCTACCTTTTAATAAATCAATGATAAAGTTCTTATCACTTACTGTTTTCTCCAATTTCGGGATAATGTCCTTAGCCCAATTTAACTCAACTTTCGCTACTTTTATTTCACATTTAATGTTCATAAATTCCGCACTGGTTTGAGGGTTAGTTATGTGTGATCCTCTTGCATCAGAGTAAGTATCTGTATTGTCGTCGCCTTCTATGCACTTGCGAAGTGCATCACTAGCTGTAATATTGTCTGGTATGCACTTGTAAACAATAATATCCACTAAAGTTGCCCTTTTCAACTTAGAGAGCTCTGTGGAAACATCTGCTACAGTTGCCATGTTGTAGGCCTCGTTAATAATTATTTTGCAAATTTTTTGCCTGAGATCATGGTTTAATCTAACACTTTTTAATGCTAATTGGCCTTCAGTATGCTTTTTTAGAACGTTAACTAAACCCTAGAATAAACCACATTAAATATAATAATTTAACCTGGACTTAGAAATTTTATTTGAACTTACTTCAGGAAATACTGAACATATTTTAATTTTTTTTCGAATTGTTTTCGATATTGGTTTCAGTATTGTGTTGAATGTATTATGATTATTGCAGCTTTTTTTATAAGAATATTTAATAATGGTTAGTTATAGTTCAGTTAAATCAGTAAATGCACACTAACTAGAAATAAATGGCTATCATTTAAACGATCAGCATAATATTGAGGTTTTGGTCAGCTCTAAAATGCTTTCTGTCGGCAAATATAGTAAGTTGAGTCGCCACTTGTGGTCAGCAAGTAGAAGAAAATTGATCAGCAAATAATGTCATATTAGGCAGCTTTAAAGTAATTTCTATAGCTAATTAAATACATTCGCAGCAATATAAGTAATAAAGAAGCAAATCGCAAGTCAGATTTAATAAAATTTTGGTATGCTGTAAAATTTATTTTATTCTGCTAATGAAGTCTATTTCTACAACGACAAATGTACACTGTATCCCAATTTGCTTGTGATTGCAGGGTATCTCTGTAATTTGTAAAGATAGAACTTTGCGGTTTTCGCGAACCTGTGCCACTTTTTCGTTTAACTTTTTTTTTTACTTTCCGGGGTGCTGATGTCATATCTCACATACCATGTAAGCTAGAAAAAAAGTAAAAACTGCTCTAGATAGATATTTTTGCGTAGAATCCAGTGCCGTACTGGAAAAAAAAATGTTTTGCACCGTTTAAGAGATATGACACAAGTTAGGTTTTTTTAAATGGGACACCGTGTATTTTTTAGTTTCATTAAATTTGCTTTTTTAGGGCATTTATTAAATTTTAAAGTGCCTAATATACATCATTTTAATGAGAAAAAATTGACAAATTTAATGAGACTAAAAAATACAGATTGTCCCATTTAAAAAAACCTAACTGGTCATATCTCTTAAATGGTGCAAAACATTTTTTTCGAGTAGCCACTGGATTCTACGCAAAAATATCTATCTAGAACAGTTTTTACATTTTTTCTACTTTACATGGTGTGTGAGATATGACAGCACCCTGGAAAGTAAAAAATTTCGTTTTCACCCTTTTAATTTGTCAGCTGACCATGATTTTAATATGCAAACACATTAATATTTAACTTATTGATATTATTTTGTTGCTGATCAATTTTATAATCGTGCTGACCAAATAATAACTTTGTTTCGCGACTATTTATTTTGAATACGCATAAATATTAAGTTGACTAAAGATGTGTTTACTTGCTGATACAATTTGATTTGTTTGCTGTCCGATATTTTTTTATTGCCGACAAAAACTTTGTATGCTGTCCAAATGATTTAATAGCTGATTTTTCTTGCTAACCCAATATTTAAATAGCGAACCATTTAATTACTTCTCGAAATAAATTAGTTAGTTGTCACAAATATTGAATTTTGGGTTGCTTACTAAATTTATAAAATTTTATGTATTGGGTAATATAACGACAGACGCGACCCCCCGAACTGCCTTCTTAGATTCATTTCTTGAATGGTGGTCATTGTGGTTGCATGCGTTACGTATCGTATATATTAGTAATTTTGTGGTGTTAATGCCAAGTGCTGATATCAGTGTACCTGCCACGTGCATATATTTGGATTTTGGATGTTTGGTGTGCCAAAAATGGAATATAAATCCAAATTGCAAGCGTGGGGTTTAGGGGATTATTGCGATTTATTTGAAAGTAAGTATCAAAACCTTATTTTAATAATATTTTAACCAAAATATTTTAAACAAAAAATATAATGTCTAACTATATTCATAAATCGGAGGTTATCCATAAATCGTAAAGAGCATAAATGTTATAACTTCCGATTATTAAACGCTGATCTTGACGCGAAACCTTTGTTCTGTTTTTACTATACAATTAAGTACATAATTATGACATTCTATTGGCCTTTTTTATGTTATTTTCTATATTAATAAAATATCACACGTAAAAATTACACAAAAGTAGTAAGGGGTAGAATCTGGGCCGCGCCGGGGAAGTACCCGAACAGCAACAGTCGGTATAATCCCGTTCTATCGGTTATATGCAAACAAGACCGGCAGCGCGGCTCACCGTATTGCGCATTCACTCGAGTTAGACAATACTGATCACAGAATATAACCAAAATAATAGAATTTATTATTATAATTTCTACTTTTTATTTCAATTGTTATGCACACTGCATAGGTTCTATAGCATTTTGCAAATAATGAAATAAATAATAATACAGTGGAGGGCAATACATATACCTAAACGCGTTAATTTGATTAACTTTCTTATATGTAATCGAAAAATACCTACGAATTTTTTTTATTTTTTTTTTTATTTTTTTATAGATTTTTTTTTTTACAGATCAATGTATTACCGATGAGTCATTTAATTTATTGGGGAAAGAAGACATCAGGCAACTTTTTAGTACAATTGGTCCGAGATTGATTTTTGAAAAAAATTATGAAGAATATAATAAAAAAGTCATTATTGAAGTATGATTTTTCAAATTTATACTGTATACAATATAATTTTAAAACTATTTTAGATTGATTAATGTTGATAATGTTTCGGAAGCTAGTACTTCAACAGCTACTGTTTCATCTTATACATTTTCTGCACCAGACGATTTAACAGATTACTTTTTAATGCCGCCTCCTGATCAACCAATGTTAGCGGGTACTAAGAAGAGACTTTTACAAGCTTTACAAGCTAGCAATACTAAAACCAATATCGAAAACAATTCGAAAAAAATTAAAATATGTTCAGTATTTCCTGAAGTAAGTTCAAATAAAATTTCTAAGTCCCAGGTTAAATTATTATATTTAATGTGGTTTATTCTTGGGTTTAGTTAAAGTTCTAAAAAAGCATACCGAAGGCCAATTAGCATTAAAAAGTGTTAGATTAAACAATGATCTCAGGCAAAAAAATTGCAAAATAATTATTAACGAGGTGATTTACCGACTCAGCGATTCAAATACTGAAAAAGTAGAGTGAGTTGTTATTGTTCTTAAGATTTTATAAGTAAAAATTTATCATTACCTTTTTTTTTAGAATAAAATCGGAAGTTTTTGGAAGACTTGCCAAGTAGATATGCGATTTATTTGTGGGTGAAAATCCTGAAACTTACTATATACCATATTCAGGAAGTACCGATAATTCGCCAAAACGACCAGCTAGGGGCAAACTGTAGTCCAAGTTTATCAACGTCAAGGCTTCTCTAAGAGGTATCAACAAACATAGACAAACTGCCCAATGGGTGGACAGAAATGAAAATATTTAAGATAATACTGTCCTCGAGGATTTGACATTTTTAAAGGTGGCCTTAGAGCCACATAACAAATTGGAAGTGACTCCACTGCCTGCGCCGGTTCTCAAAAATTTGTTACACAAAAACCGGCGCCGGCAGCGGTGCAATGACTCACTGAAACCGGCGCCGGCAGCAGAGTCTTCGATAAGGCGACTCGTCTCGGTTGCCGGCTTCTAACCTAAAAATTCGACACGTCAAGTCATCCGCGTAGAGATGTAGTTTCCAACGATGAAGTCTGCAGGTCTGCAGTAAAGATGGAAAATAGAACAGGTCCCAGTATACTGCCCTGAGGTACGCCGCAATGCACAGGCTTCCGATTCGAGAGCATTTGATTTAGTAACACCGCTTGACTTCTGTTGAGTAAATAGTTTTTAAACCATGCTAGTATAATGTTATCAATTCCATAGTATTTTAGTTTCGCTAGCAGTAAATCGTGATGGATAACATCAAAAGCCTTAGAGTAATCCAGAAGAGTCAAAAGTGTAACCTGTGTTTGTTCCATGTTTCCAGTTATATCATTAGTTACTTTCATAAGAGCTGTGCTTGTACTATAGTTTGGACGAAAACCGGATTGTTCTGGCGGTAGGACATTGGTAACGGTTATATACTCTTGTAGGTTCTTTAGAACTGTTTTTTCAAGTATTTTGGACATGGTAGGTAGAATATTAATTGGTCGCATATCCTTTGGTTCCAGAGCGTTATTTACTTTAGGAAGTAGTACTTATTAATATAATACATCTTATACACATCTCAATTTACGAGTTAGGTAGTAAGAAATAATAAAAATCATTTTTAATTAACCAACTTATTTATACAAAATCAACTTTTCTACTCAGTGTCACTTTCTTCTCTTATAGTGTAATATACTATTTCTAAGCAGATAGCACCTACCATCCGTTGTCTTTAATCATAAATGAGTATGTTTGTTTATATTAACAACATTAAAATCCAGTCCGCTTTGCACGTGTTTAATATAAACAACCCTGAACACTATCATACTGTTCTAAAACCACAGAATACCCTCTTTATCTAAAACTCACATACAAAACTATAACCATTGACAACAAACCAGCATAATGTGGTCCAGATACACAATTTCATATTTAGTTTAAAATACTATATTATGTACTTTTCAAAACTCCCTTTTCAGCTAATTTCTAAAATTTAAGGATATAAAAAACTCTTCCAGCTATACAGGGTGGTTCGAATTTTACCTTCAATAATTTGGTAATCAATAGAAAACCTTAAAAAAACATCAATTTTCTTAATAAACTTATATCGAAAACTCAACCCTTTCAGAAATACAGGGTGTTGAAGTTGCATTTTTTTTTTTAATAAATTCAATATCTCCTGAACCAAAGGGAATATTTGATTGAAATTTGGTGGAAATGTAAAATGAAGATAGGAGACAAGTTTGCATCGTACGATGTGTTTCAGACTGCATTGACTAATTACAAAAAAGATACAAACAACGAATTTTGGTTACGAGATTGTAGAACTATCCAAAACTAACGGAATCGCAATCCAAACACGGTCGAAAATATAAACTCAGCACTTAAATACTATTATACTCGATTAGCTTGCATTAAAGGAGGAAGACCGTTCCTTACTAAGAATAATAAATCTAAAAGAAAGTTCTCAAGCTACAAACAAGAATGTCCAGCGAAAATATTTTTAAAAGTGAGCAAATGCAAACAATTTCTCTGTGTGCAGGAAGTCAACGACAACCACAATCATACGACTTCAAGTGCTTATTTCAATTCCCTTGCTCGGCAAAGGTTAAACCTTCCGAAAAATGTAAAACTTTTTGCTGAAGAATCTCTGAATGCAGGCGCAAATAAAAAAATTGTTCTGGACAAAGTCAGACTAAAAACCGGATGCAAATTAACATTAAAAGACCTAACGAATCTTGCAAATCGCTCCAAAGGTGAAAAGAAGAATTTTGAAGAATGTATTCAGATATTAAAAAACATATACAAGTGTAGCGAAGTTGATATCTTAGTGGATGAACAAGGAGGTTTTAAATGCCTGTATTTCCAAGACGAACGGATGAAAACTTACATGGAAGCATTTTCTGAGGTGATATTCATTGATGGCACTTACTGTTTAGTTGATTTACAAACTGCTACATATACAGGGTGATTCAAAATTCGATGTAGATATTTTAAGGACGTATTGTTGGGATAAAAATAAGACTTTTTTTTCAAATAAACATGTGTCCTAAAATGCATCCCCTCCGAGCTACATCCAGTGTTAAGTTGCGTAAAAAAAACGATTATTTAAAATTGTGACTACAATAATGGATCAAATCTTTTGAAAATTGGCATGCCCCCATTTTTTTAGACACTCTATATATTTTTTGCTTCAAAAATTATGTAGAAGCAGTTTGTGGGGAAGTTGGAGGAGGGGAGGGGGTGCATTTTAGGACACATGTTTATTTGAAAAAAAGTCTTATTTTGATCCCAACAATACGTCCTTAAAATATCTACATCGCATTTTGAATCACCTTGTATAATAATGGTTGAAGACGGAAATGGTTTCAGTGAGATCGTGGCAGTCTGTTTATTGGCTGAAAAAAATCAAGAGTCCATCAATTTTTTTATTAAAACATTCAAAAAACGAAATCCGAATTGGGAAGAAGTAAAGGTAATAATGTCAGATAAAGATAAGACAGAGAGAGGGGTTTTTTTCCTCGAGCTTCCCGAAATCCAAACTGATGATATGTCTGTTTCACGTATTTCAAATATTTAACCGAGAAGTTTCAAATAAAAAAATGGGAATATCAACCGAAGAAGCTCAAATAACCAAAAATTATTTGCAGAAACTTGCATATGCCTGTTCCGAGAAAGATTACAACGAAATTTATAATAACATGGTGCAAAATGTGCCCGAATGTGTCATAGAGTACTATAATTCTAACTGGGGAAATATAATCAATGGGTGCAATATTTAACACAGCAAAATTTGTGCTTGACCAATAAAACCAATAATCGTTTAGAATGTATAAATTCTAAACTAAAGAGTGTTATTTCAAGATATAGTCCACTGGAAGATTTTATTAAACATATTTTCATAATAATTACAAGTCTTAGGACTGGGAAAGACGTGAAAAATCTGCAAATGCTCAACAAAAGGTTAATCAAGACATATTGTGATAACTCCGCAGAACATTTATATTGCCAGCATTTGACCGAATTCGCATTTGAAAAAGTTGAAAGGCAGCTTACAAGAGTTAGCTCGTGTAAAGATTTTGAACATTTAGCTGATGGTACTTTCTTGACTGCAACAAATGAAGGTTTACTTCAGGTGACTCCTATGAGTTGTGAGTGCTTGTTTAGGACATCTACAGGCCTTCCATGCAGACATATTTTCAAATGCCGATCCTTGATGTCATTACCTTTATTTGATGTCAATTTATGCCTCAGCAGATGGACTAGGTCGTATTTGGAAACAGTAATAAATAACTGTGCAATAAACTCATCTAATATCGAAAATCAAAACCCTTGCAATACCACAGTGGTGGAATTGAATCATTCTAGAACTTGACGGTACTGAGAAGATCGATATCCCGGTTTTGTAGTTGGACGGAGCTCAAGTCAAAGTAATTCCCAAACTTGATAATCTGGGTCTTATCCACATTGAGCCTTAGCGAGATTCTGTCAAACCACGACATCAGTCCCTCAAAAGAGTTGCTGACGGTCGTCAGAAGAGATTCCAAGCTGCCGGCTTCACACATGACCGCTGTGTCATCTGCAAATAGTAATATTTTTTCATTTTCCGTTATTACCTCAGGAAGATCATTAATAAAGATCACAAAAAGAAGGGGACCCAAAACTGATCCCTCTGGGACTCCCCTCCTAATCATCTCTCTTTTTGACCTGTACGTGCCATCGTTACAGGTAATCTCGACGTATTGGTATCTATCTGTCATGTAGGAATCCAGCAGCTCAAGAGCCTTCCCCCGCACTCCGTACTCCCGAAGCTTTAAGCAAAGCAGGTGTTTATCAACACAGTCAAACGCTTTCGACAAATCGAATAGAGCCGTAACAGATATTTTTTTGATGTTCCAGATGTCAAGTATATTGTTTAGAGCCTCAAAGATAGACATTTCCGTTGATAGTCCCCCCAAAAACCCAAATTGACACTTTGTAATGACGTCATGCCTCGCCAGAAACCCACCAAGACGCCTCGAAATCAATTTTTCCAACACCTTGGACAAGACACTCAAGAGCGAGATAGGTCTATAGTTGTTAAAATCATCGTACCTACCCTTCTTAAAAATTGGCTTCACAATAGCAGTCTTCATTTGTCCCGGAAAAACACCCAAAGAAAAACTCAAATTGAAAATAAAAGCCAAAGGATGGCAAATAATGAACCCACATTGTTTCAAAATGAAAGTCGGAATCTCATCCCAACCACACGATTTTTTGTTTTTTAGTGACATAATGGTATCCAAAACTTCTCTTTCATCACAAGGCATCAAGAACATTGTGTCTTGTATATGTGTCTTCATCGTGTAGTCATTTCCCGGATGCTGTAAAGATAATGAGTCAGTCATGTTGATGAAAAAATTGTTAAAATCGCCAGCTATATCCGAAGTGTGCCCCCTTGCAAATTTAGTCAAAGCACCACCCTCACCCGTGTCGGTCTTCTTGCTGGAATGTATAATATCCCAAACTTTTTTAGATCTATTTTTTGAATTATTTATTAAATTTTTATAGTATGCAGCCTTTGCTGCATTGACATGAATTTTAATAGATTTATTTAATTCTTTATAATAATGTTTGGCAATATCATCTTCTATATGTTGTCCATGTAAAGCCTTGAACACTTCAAAGACGCGCCTCTTCTCACGAGCAAGATATCTTATATCCTCATTGATCCAAGCGTAAGAGCTGTGGTTCTTATTTTTAAAAATTTTGGAAGGAAAGCACACATTAAAACACCGCAAAAAAGATTCCAAAAAGATACCGTAAGCATCATCTACATTGTCTAGCCTCCCATAAACATCATTCCAAGATTCCTCACCCAGTGCATGAACAAACTGATCCCCTATTAAAGATCCTTCTCGAGACATAATTACTAACAGATTTTGTACTTTGGGTGCAACAAAACTCACAATAAACAGAATAATGGTCCGACAAGCCCGACAATATAACACCCGATTTATAGCAAGCAACATTGGTAAAAATATTATCAATAAGAGTCTGACTCACAGCTTTGACTCTAGTTGGTTGAAGTATTTTTTGTTGTAAATTAAAGGATATTAGAAGTTGTTTGAAATGATTTGCTCTCGAATTATCCTGTAGCAAATCCAAGTTGAAGTCTCCACATATAAATACCTTTTTATTTTTGACTATTTGTGAATTTAATGTTAACAGAAGATCTTCTATATTTTCTAAAAAATCATTAAAATTACTATCTGGACATCTATAAATACATAAAATCAAAATTTCCATACACAACATACCACAACATTCAAAAACTTTTTCCCTACTAAAATTTGCAACACTTAATTTTTTAAAAGAAAAATTTTTATTACAAAAAATTGCAACTCCACCGTTCTTGTTTTGACTTCTACAATAATAGCTAGCTAGTTTGTAATTTTCAAATTTAACTAATTCAATTTCACTTTCAACGCACCAATGTTCAGATATGCACAAAAAGTATGGTTTTTCTTGATCTAAATATATTTCAATATCATTTATTTTATTTTTGATTGATTGAATGTTTTGGTGAATAATTTTCACTTTTGTTATATTTTCTTCTGACTTACTTATGTCCTTTTCGTTTGGTTCCTGGATAAAAAAACGCTTTTCACATTAAATTCACGTAAAACTATTCCTTTAGGCCAAAAGTCGACATTAAATATTTTCTCGTATATGTCATCACTAAGGCCCACACTAAATGCAGAATTATTACCCTTTGTTTCCAATCCCTTGACAACTACTTTATCGCAATCCTCATTAATATATTCTAAAGGGTTGGTATTTAATGCACTTTAAAATAGACCAAAATAGCTTTAAAAAGAAATGAAAAAACATTTAAAAAATATTTCTAACTTTTATGAAAGGCAATACACTAAAAATAATATATGTCACTTGTGATAGAGAAAACGCACTTTAAAAAAATAATATTAACTCCATATTAAATCTGATAAAACATGAAAATAATAGCAATGACTCATTGTAATAGTTTTCGATTAAAAAAAAAATATTACACTTTAAATATTTTAACACGCTCTCTAAATATACGGTTTGCACGAAAAAACGATACATCGCACTTTGAAACGTAAGTAGAAAAAGAGGACGAGCAACTAAAACAAAAACGGCTCTAATAATTCAATAGCAATTTTTCTTTTACATTGTATTTGTTTTGCCATTTCATATTATGTATAATATTCAGTAGTTATGTAACAATACTTCTGAATTTTGTTAATAAAAAGATATAGATGCAATATCAATTAATATATTTCTTAGGTCCGGTATTTCAGTGTCAGTTTAAACCAAATTTGGGTAAACTTCGTTTAGAATATACAAATTTAAAATGATAAAATTCACATTCTAATTGAAATTTACCCAAATTTGATTTAAACTGACACTGAAATACCGGACCTTAAACGAATAAAAGGTGCATTTCTCTTAAAGTTTAGTGTCCAAAGTGCGAGTCTATCATTTTATAGTGGGTAGGCCTAATGTTTAAGTGTACTCGATCTATCCAAAGTGCAATTGTACCATTTTATAGTGGGTAAGCTTAAAGTTAAAATTAACCTAATGAAAAGTTCTATTGTGCCATTTTATAGTTTGTTAGTACAAAGTTATAAGAATTTTGTAAAGTGCAAATATATATACCCCTATTCTAAAACGTCTTTTTCTGTGACATCCTTACCACTGACTCTACCTACATATATCCACTTCTTCCTTTGAGAGGCTATTATTTTGCCAGAATTTCCAGAATTGTTACCAGTTGCTATCAGGTTAGGTTTACGAGATATATTTTTTCCCCTGTCCTGGATATTTCCAGTCGTTGCCTATATCATTTGTAGAAGGATCGTTATTTAATGGTGAAGGTGACGGCGCATTTGATCCTGAAGAGGCAAGCAGCAGTAAAGCTGGGGGCAATTTGGTGGGGATGGGTGTGATTTCCCCTATTCCTGCTGTTGCAGGAGCCGGTGTCTTTAGATATTTTGTCTTGCCTACATTTCCTGATTTTTGAAACTGTATTGGTTTCGAATCCGCTGCTAGTACACTTGGGGAATTTGACCTTGAATGTTTTTGCGGTTTCCACTTTTTGTTTGCGTTCCAAATCCATGATCTGATGATTGCACACTTTTAGTTCACTTTCCTATGATACAACTTTTTCAGAGAGCCATGTGTTGCTTCTTTTCAGTTCCACTACAAGAACTTTAAACAAGAGAAAATTTTCTTTACAAAACTGGCACGTATTCAAGTCCAAAGAATCTGTGTCCACTTCCAGTATCATTCCACTAGCACTATTCGATACACTATTCGATATATTAATACCGCAGCACTTTTTAGCACGATATGCACAGCTTGGATGGAATATGGAACTGCAAGTATTGCACTGGAGACCAGAAACACATTTATTTTTGCAAACTTTACAGATAATATCGCAGTTATTTGCGGAGAACTTTTCTGAGTCGTCCGCTTCGCTCGCCATATTGAAAACATCAGGCGGCATTATTCTCAAATAGTATCAAACAAATTGAAGGTAACAATAAAACTCTCGTCGAAATATTTCATGAAATTACAAATTTGAAACTGAAACTAAATGAAAGAGTTGTTGACGAATTTCTTCCTCTCTCGGTAAGAACCATTTTGAACAATTTAAAGGAAAATGGACTAATAAACGAAACTTGGTTAAGATTTCAAACAAAAATGTTTCATGTAAATTGCATAAAATATTTAGAAAACTGGTCAACTCATCTAAATATTGCTGAAAATTTTGTATGGGTTACCCTTGTTACGTACGAAATCATCAACGAACATTTTCCTCCGTGTTCTATATCTGAAAACAACCTATTCGATGAAGTAACGCTTTTGAAACAATATGTTACAATAGAAAAATGCAATAATTGGAATAAAGAAGCCAAAGAGATTGGATTAAAATGGGTAGAAATCTTTAATTACTTTGCGTCGGAAAATACTCCATATACCAAAGTAAAATATCTGATGTGTCCAACACATGACTTTCTTATACGGATAATACCTCAATTACTTTTCCTAAAGAAATTAAGTTAAACTACACCTAATATTTCCCAGATGCCCTGTGTTACAATGCCTTTATTTGATTGACGTTTACTGTCAAATTGACAAATTAAGTACTTATTTGCATCCGTCGCCAAAAATCAAAATGCCAAAACTTACTGAACGACTCATGATAAAAAATAACCTAATTTCTGTGAAATTAACTGACGAGAGGCTAATCACAGCAAAGTATTCCATCAAATTCAAGGTCACGTGTAAGGGCAATGGTTATTCCGGCATCATCTTATGGTACCGATTTATGCTATTATTTAAAGGAAAAAAAAACTATACAAAACAACCTAACCTGGTCCGTGACTTATAATCGCTCCGAATAAATAAAGCATTTAATTAAAATTAAAAAAAAAAAGGGAAATCTATGGAATCGAACCAGCACCGTGTAGATTACTAGGCAGATTCTCTACCCACTGTGCCACGGCGACTTGTGCTAGAGGTGGTATTTGTTCTGGATAAGAAGAGTACACTGAATACTTTGCTGCTATTAACTACTCCTATTAACTGTACATATTACAATATGACACAAAAAACACAAATCAACGACCGCGTAACAACCGGTGGTAGTTTCGCCACCACAATGCTGCCGTAGCCGTCGATCTTTTCAAATAATAATATTGCTACAATCGATTTCCTCAACGGTATAGATTTCTGTAATTTATATAAAGTACTTTTGCAACTGAGTGATAGATGGCGCTACTATATGAATAATAAGAAAGTAAAAAAAAGAAGGGAAATCTATGGAATCGAACCAGCACCGTGTAGATTACTAGGCATATTCTCTACCCACTGCGCCATGGCGGCTTGTGCTAGAAGTGGTATTTGTTCTGGATAAGAAGAGTACACTGAATACTTTGCTGCTATTAGCTACTCCTATTAACTGTACATATTACAATATGACACAAAAAACACAAATCAACAACCGCGTTACAACCGGTGGTAGTTTCGCCACCACAATGCTGCCGTAGCCGTCGATCTTTTCAAATAATAATATTGCTACAATCGATTTCCTCAACGGTATAGATTTCTGTAATTTATATAAAGTACTTTTGCACCTGAGTGATAGATGGCGCTATTATATGAAAAATAATTAAAAATTTTTGACGGAATTTCAAAAAAAAGTTCAAACAAAATTTGTTCAAAATTTAATTCTAAATCAATGTCTAAGAATAAAAAAATGTCGTAAATTGTTTATTTTTCAAGATATTCCTAAAAAACCTAAAAATGTCATCAGGTAAGTACCACTTGTGTTGGCGCTAGACGAAAAAGATTTAATGTGGCACCCACAATTTTGTTCAAAGTCTTAAATATGAAATTTGAATCAAATCCGGTAAGTCGTTTTTGAGTTATCGTGGATACAGACAGACACACACACACACACACAGACAGACATCATGGCGAAAATGGTCAAAATGGATTCAGGGGCCCTCAAAACGTGTAAATCCATCAAAATCTCGAAGTCGAAAAAAATCACGATTACAATACTTCCTTATACTACGTATAAGAAAGTAAAAAAATTGTGGAATTTTGTTTATCTCTTCCTGGGACAAATGCTCCAACCGAAAGAGTTTTTTCATTGGTTAATAAGTTATGGACCGAAGAAAAAACACAATTAACAATATTAACATTGAAATGTATGTTAATTGTGAAATGTAATATCGAAGGATCTTGTGAGGATTTTCTGAATAAAATAAAAGATGACAATGAGTTTCTAAGAAAAGTTCATTCTTCTGAGAAATATGTGACGTAGGAGTAATACTTAAATTGTAACAGAAGTTTATTCTCTTGTTTCTTACCTTTTTATTTTTTTGTTCATTTCAAGTTTGTATGTTTTTACTTTCTTATACGAAGTATAAGGAAGTATTGTAATCGTGATTTTTTTCGACTTCGAGATTTTGATGGATTTACACGTTTTGAGGGCCCCTGAATCCATTTTGACCATTTTCGCCATGATGTCTGTCTGTGTGTCTGTCTGTCTGTGTGTCTGTCTGTATCCACCATAACTCAAAAACGAGTTATCGGATTTGATTCAAATTTCATATTTAAGAGTTTGAACAAAATTGTGGGTGCCACATTCAATGTTTTTCATCTAGCACCAAAACAAGTGACAGTTACCTGAAGACATTTTTAGGTTTTTTAGGAATATCTTGAAAAATAAACAATTTATGAGATTTTTTTATTCTTTAACATTGATTTAGAATTGAATTTTGAACAAATTTTGTTTGAACTTTTTTTTGAAATTCCGTCAAAAAAATTTCAAAAAACTAGATATTCTTAAAACACTTTATATTTGTTGATAGTTGAATTCGATGGTCGAGGTAGACCATGTGTTTCATTATATGGCTGCCAAACGGATGGTCCCGGGTTCGAATCCCAGAAGGAACGGACCATTAGTTTTTTTTACTGGTTTATATGGCACGGAAAACAATAATAATAAATAAATAAATATAATTTCACACCGGAAGATTTTTTTAAGTGAGTAATAGGTCAAAAATCTAAAATAAAACACATTTTTGTCGTAAAATTCGGTTATAATGAGTGGGACAAGGACAGATTTATGCGTATTGCAATAAGTGCGACAGAGACTATTTGAAAATTGCTGAAAACCTTCAAAACTTTTACAAGAAATTTAACTTAATTTATTTAGGAAAAGTATTTATTGTGATACTATCCGTAAGTATAAGAAAGTCATGTGTTGGGCACATCAGATATTTTATTAATAAAAATATGATAGAGCGCTAATCGTATTATTTTCGTCGTTACTTAGATCTATAGTTGAATATTGCACTTGTGTTTGGTCTCCGCGATACAGTATTCACGAAGGTCGCCTTGAAAGAATACTGAGAAAATTTGTAAGATACCTTTGCTACAAGACTGGCGTGGTTTATGACAGGGAACAGTATTTTCAGGTTCTGTTGCATTCAAAGTAATGAATGACGTTATTAAATGTTCACATATTTTGCAGAATTTTGAGATGGTTGTACCTTCTTTCTATAGTAGGACTCAAAAACTTATCAATAATAAATTTCATCGCACCAATTATGGTCAAAATGGTCCTTTGAGTAGAGTGGCAAGTAATGTAAATGATATTTATTCTGAAATCGATTTTTTTAATATTAGCGTTAGGGCTTTTAAATGCCAACTCAGAAATGTTCTTGAAGTGTGATATTTTTTCTGTATCAAGTGCTTGTTATTTTACCATAGTTGTTTTATTCATATATATTTTTAAGTGGTGTTTTGTAATGTGAAATTTTAAAATGTAATTGTACTTTTTTTATATTTCGTGTAAATGGCCTAGTCCGTGAAATAAAGATTATTATTATTATATTAAAGTATATTACGTTTTTAAATTTCGTTGGCTTTTATTTTATCAAAATTCAGAAAGTTGATGGAAGTAAGAAAATATAAATTGTGTATTTTCATTTGTCGTCCCCGTCCGTCATTGGAACATTTTAAATATGGTCGCTTTAACAAAGGGGTGTCCACAAATAAAATTGGGGCTATTTATTTTTCAATTGGGGCATTACCTCCCAAACACGCTTCTTTATTAGAAAATATTTTTCTTTTCGGATTATTTTATGCAGCTGATCGATCTTCTCATGGAAATGCAGTATGCAGTGATTTTAAAACCATTTATTGCTCAAGTTAAAAGCTTTGGAAACTAATGGCGTTGATGTGGAAATCAATAATATGACACTTAAAATTTATTTTGTAATGTGCTTTCTGTTGGGCGATAACCTAGGCATTCATTCTTTGACAGGATTTACAGAAAGTTTTTCCGCAGATTTCTGTTGCCGAATCTGCAAATGTAGTAAAGAACAATCCCGAACAATGAGTATCGAAAATGTTGCGCTTTTAAGAACTTACTTAACTGTCAAAGTAATGAAAATTTAAAAAAAGTTGAAGAATTTTCTGCTGTAATGAAAATAATTATAAATTTGCCTGTCAAATCAAAGAACTTCCAAAATATTTTACTGGATTAAATAAGAATTTTCTAAGAGTAATTATTTTAAATTGATAAGAACATTTTTTGTTATTTTGATGAAATGCGAAGAGTGGTCAGCGCTCATTGCACTTGTTGCGTCGCTGCAGCAAAAAGTTGCAAACACATTGCAGCTTTAATTAATTACATCAACACAAATCGAAGAGCGACGAAGACAAGTTTAGAGCAGGAATAGGGTGCACCTTCAGCTTCTCATTTTGCCAAGGAAATCTTTTCTAAAGGATCGGAAATTTCAGATTTATTTCCAAAGAAACGAGCACCCAGAGTTGTTTCCCCTGCAGTTTTAAATATCGACAATTTTTCTGATATAAAGTGCCCCTTACGCGACATTTTAATTAAAGAAAATCGCACTGCTGACGAACGAGATTGTCGATTGGTAGTGAATAATGTGATCGACTTGTGTGAGCAATTGCTCGAAAAACAAAATTCTGAAGCTTGTGTGCTACAGTTGATTAATATGCCAAGCTTCGAAACTATTTATTGTAAAAATGTAGACTTCATTAGTGTGCAATGCAAACAATTTTTACGATAAGTTTGTTAAAATAACCATCAATGAGATAATTGATCTTTGTTTGAAAACGACAGCGCAAAGTAAATGTGACGAATGGTTCAATTCTAGGGTGACCATATGTACGGAATTTCGCTGTACTGTACGGAATTTTGGCAGGCTGTACAGCATGCTTTAACGTACAGCAAAACGTACAGCATTCGGAACGTGATGTAACTTTTACTGTCAACTAATTTTTTTGCTTGCTATCGTTAATTTTTTCCATATTCAATTGATTAATTTTTTCAAGTCTTTATTTTTTAATTATTGATATATCTGCCACCATCTAGCGAAGAACGTTCAAACTCTCGCTGAGTCTAAGCGCATGCGATCATGACCAAGATTCCAAGAAACGGTCGGTGGATCCCAGAATAGAGCAAATATAAGGTTGCTTTTGTTGCTTTTTTCGTGTGTTGTTACTGTGTTACTCAGTTACTGTTGTTCAGAAATTCATTTTCATTTGCAGCTTGCTGATTTTAAAGGGATGGATTTACTTATTCGAATTTGGGGATGTAATATTATCGAATTATTCGAAAATAGTTTATTTTCAGAAAATATAAACATTTGTTAAGTACCTAACGGTTAGGTCCTAACCTAGTAGTTGGACCCTCTGGTGCAACTATGTCGAAAAGACGGGTGAATACACTAAGTGAGCAGCTATCCAAAGAGTTTCCGTACATAAAAAAAGCCAAGACTGAATCAGAAGTGAGATGTGACAAATGTTTGAGCCAGTTCTCCATTGCGTCCGGAGGTCGAAGGGACATCACCAGGCATATTTCTTCTGAAAAACACAAACGAATGCTTAGTGCTGCTGCTTCTTCGTCTACTTTAACTTCATTTTACCGCCATAATGTGTTTGGAGATGAGGAAGCAAAATTAGCCATGTCGGAGGCTTTATTTTCCTATCATACGGTTGCCCACAACCACAGCTTTCGTTCTATGGACTGCACTTCAAAAATAATCCAGAAGATGTTTGACAACAAATTTACGTGCGCGAGGACAAAAACGGAGGCAATCATCAAGAAGGTATTAGCTCCGACTGCTCTCTCGGATCTTGCTGGGGACTTAGAAGTTGTCCACTACGTGTCAATCTTCTCTGACGCGTCCAATCATAAAGACGTTAAACTTTTCCCCACACTAATACGCTACTTCAACATGAATCTTGGTGTTTGCCTCAAAATTCTCGATTTTGTTTCGCTCCCTTGAGAAACCTCTGAGCTCATTAGTAACTCAATAATTGATATTTTGAAGGAACACAATTTGAATAGCAAATTAGTTGCCTTTTGTGCAGATAATGCAAACAATAATTTTGGTGGTGTTGCTAGTAAGGGTAGACAAAATGTGTTTCAAAAATTGAATGATCGTCTTCCACAAAAAATAATTGGGGTGGGTTGTGCGGCTCATATTATTCACAATACTATTCAAACAGCGGCTGATTTGTTACCTATTGATATTGAAAGCATAATTAATAAGATCTACAGTCACTTCTACATTTTTACGGTACGAGTTGAATCACTAAAAGTCTTTTGTGAAGAAGCTGGAGTTGAGTATCAAAAGCTGTTGAATAGTAGCAAAACAAGATGGCTTGCATTAATGCCAGCTGTCGAAAAAGTGATCAAATTGTATGTTCCGTTGAAGTCTTATTTTTTATCATTGGAAAAATGTCCCATCGTGATACAAAATTTTTTTAACAATGAAACTTCGGAATTGTGGTTGAAATTTATCCACTGCCAATCATCATTATTTCATGAAACAGTAAAACTCATTGAGGGCCAGAAAAATACAATCGTGCAAGTGTGTAGGGAAATAAACAAACTCATTGCGAAATTGAATGCAAGACTGGATGACATCTTTTTGCCTCTTATTATCAGAAATGATTTGACCAAACTTGTGGAAGCAGGTGAAATAAACAGAGATTGGTTTGTCTCTCAGGTTGCAATGTTCTACAAAAACTGCTTAGATTACTTGACTTTGTGGTCTTCTCAATTTTTGGAAGTTAACTGCTTGGACTGGATAGAACTCGATAAAAATATAGAATGGAACGCAGTTCAAATGTCGCTTTCTTTTATTTCTGAACATTTCAGCCAAGTTACCATTGACGAAAATGCACTATTTGATGAAATAAGTTTCCTTAAAAAATATGTTTCCGAAAAAAAAATTGAACAATGGTCAGATCCAGATCAAAAAATCACTGTTGATTTAAGATGGGTTGAAGTTTTCAGTCATTTCAAACAACAGCACATTTCATTCAAAAATGTATTGCAAGTTGTTGAGTTTGCTCCCTTGTTTGCCAGGCACAAATGCCGCAACTGAACGAATTTTTTCCATCATCAACAACATTTATTTATTTATTTGCTCTACAGGCCGTGTAGGCCTAGGGCTACAAAATATCAATACTATATATCATTCTACATTACTATCAAGTACACGATTATATAACTCGATTAATTGTTACTCTTCACCATTTTTCTTGGAGCGCTCTCTGCACTATCGCTCGCCACTCCCTTCTGTTTGTTGCTATCTCTTTCCAATTTCTAACTCTCAACACTTTCAAATCCTCTTCCAAGCTGTTTATCCATCTCTTTCTTGGTCTTCCTTTTCTTCTTTTTCCTATCGGTTTTCTGCTTAGAACTAATTTTGGTAATCTCTCCTTAGTCAATCTTTCCACATGTCCCAGCCATCTTAACCTTTGTGCTTTGATAACTGCTATGATACTGGGGTTTTTATTTAATTCTTCCAATTCGCGGTTTGTTCTTCTCCTCCATCCCTCCTCCGTTCTTATTCCTCCATATATAGCACGTAACATTTTTCTTTCCCATCTTTTCATTTTTTCTTCTTCCGTTTTATTCATCACCCACGTCTCACAGGCATATGTGGCCGTAGTTCTCACAACTGTTGTATATATTCTCTCTTTTGTCTTTCTCGATACATATTTGGATTTCATTAGCTTTTTCAGGCTTCCGTACTTTCGGTTACCTTTTGCAATTCTTGCCTGTATTTCTTGACCTTCATGACCATTTTCTTCTACAATTACCCCCAGATATACGAAATTTTTCACTCTCTCGAAGACACATTCCTTATTGCTGTTTGTTATCAAGGTCAGGTTGCCTTGGTTCTCTAGTGGATTTTGTGTTTGTCCCATAACCATATATTTTGTTTTATTTTGGTTTATCTCCAGTCCGAAATTCTTTGCTTCTTGTTCTATTCTTCTTACGACCCTTATTAGTTCATTTTTCGTTCTTGCTATGATTGTTAAGTCATCTGCAAAGGCCATACATTGGTTGTCCTTGTTAAATATCGTCCCTTCATTTTTTATGTTACTATTTCTTATTATTACTTCCAGTGTCAAATTGAATAATGTTGTTGATAGGGGGTCTCCTTGTCTGAGTCCTCTTCTTACTTCAAACTCTTGCGACTCTTCTCCCTTCCATGTTATTTTGTTTTTTGTGTTCTCCAGAGTCATTTTCGTTATTCTGATGAGTTTTTTTGGGATTCCTAACTGGTGTATTCCTTCATACATTTTTCTCCTATTTATTGTATCATATGCTTTCTTGAAGTCGACGAATAACGCATGGAGTTCTGTTTTATATTCGTAATTAGTAACTTGCAATTCTTTGAGGGTGAAAATTTGATCTGTCGTAGCTCTATTGTTTCTAAAGCCCGCTTGGTATTCCCCCAGGACCCTTTCAGTGTGTATGTTTAATCTTTTTCTTATTATTTGTCCTAACACTTTGTAACAGGTGTCTAGCAGCGCTATGCCCCTATAGTTTTCACATAATGCTGGATCCCCTTTCTTATATATTGGACATATTAGGGCGCTTGACCAGTCCTCCGGCATTTGCTCTCTTCTCCAGATTTGTTTTATCATTTCCGTGATTTTCTCACGTAGTAGACTCCCTCCCTGTTTCAGCATTTCTGATGTTATGTTACTTTCCCCTGGGCTCTTGTTATTTTTCGAAGCTTTAATTATGTCTTCTATTTCTTCATTTGTTGGTTCTTCTATATTATCTCCGTCTTCTTCTTGCCAAAACAGTTCCTCTTCTTCTTCCATCTCCCCCTCATTTAGTAAATTATCAAAATGCTCCTTCCACTCCTCTAATATTTCTTTGTGTTCTGCTATTAATATTCCCTCTTTGTTCTTTAAGTAACTTTGTCCGCTGCAATAACCTTTCTCTATTTTTTTTACTTCTTGGTAGAAAGATCTAACCTCTTTATTTTGGAACTTTTCCTCTATTTCCTTCAGTCGTATTTCATTATATTGACGTTTTTTTGTTCTACATAGCCTCTTCAATTCTTTTCTTTTTTCTTTGTAGTTTGTCACATTTCCTACATTCTTGTTTGTTAGCATAAGTTCTCTTAGTCTTTTCTTTTTCTGTGTAGCTCTCTCGCACTCCTCATCAAACCAGTCTTTCCTTTTCAGTTGTCCCCTTTTTGCTGGTATTACTTCTTGGTTTGTATCTGTTATTATCTGCTTTAATTGGTTCCACATGCCATCAATTCCCGCTGACATTTTTACTTTCTCCAATCTTTTGTTCATCTCATCTTGGTACTCCTTACTTACTATTGTGTCTTTCAGTCTTTCTATGTTATACCTTTTCTTTCTTTTTGGGTTTTCTTTTGTAATTTTGGTATTTTCTATTAGATTTTTACATGTGATTTTGACTAGAAGGTGATCAGAGTCGGCTTCGGCTCCTCTCATACTTCTCACGTTTATGATTTTATTCATGTGTTTTCTCTCTATTAAGACATGGTCAATCTGGTTTGTTATTCTACCATCCGGTGATTGCCAAGTCCCTTTATAAATTTCCTTTCTTTGTATCTGTGTGCTTCTAATTACCATATTCCGTTCCAACGCAAAATTAATCACTCTTTGACCATTATCATTCGATGTATCATGCTTACTATAAATTCCTACTACCTCTCTATATATGTCTTCCTTTCCTATTTTCGCATTGCAGTCTCCTAGGGTAATTTTAATGTCATGCTTAGGTAATCTTTCGTATTCGTTCTCCAGGATCTCGTAAAATATTTCTTTTTCTTCATCTTCTTTATCTTCTGAGGGGGCGTGTATGTTTATAATACTGATGTTTCTTTCCCTTCCTTTCAATCTTAAGGAGCATATTCTATCAGAGATAGGATCAAACCTCATCACCTTTTCTTTAAGTCTCTTCGTCATTAAAAATCCCGTTCCCAGCATTCGGTTCCTTCCACCACTTTTAAATAGTATCATGTTATCTATTTCCATAATGCCTGATCCCAGCTGTTTTGTTTCTTGTAACGCAACAATGTCTATTTTATATCGTTTTAATTCTCTTACTACTTGTTTTAGACCCCCAGCCACATATGTTCCCCTCACATTCCATGTTGCCATGGTCCATTTCGTTTCATTTTCTTTTTTTTTCATTAAGTTCACTTCCAAGTCTTTATCCCTTTTCGTTGCCAAGTCTGTCATCCTTTCATTTCCTAACTGTTCGCTTGTTCTTCTCATGTCCATTTCCATAGCCTGTGTCGTGATCCGTTTACCTCTAAGTTCTAGTTTTTTTGTGTTATTCTTTGAATAATTGTTTTCTCGCATATTCCTTTTTCTCTGTTCCATGTCCATTCTTCATCATTAATTATTAGCTTTTGGAAACCCACTTTTACTTTGTTTCCAGCTGTTAACTCTTCTTTGGCCATTTTTCTTATTTTCCCCTGTATCTCCCTTTCTTCTTTGCTCATGTCATCATTTATAAACACTTTCAAATTCTCCAGCTTGCTTAGCTTATTCTTGTTCTTCATTATTTTCTCCTTATCCGTTGCATTGTTCAGTTCCATTAGGTATACTTTTTTGCTTAGCCTTCTTGCCCCCTTTATTTTTATCTCTAACTGCATAGCCCTAGTTATGAAGTTTTCTATTTCCTCTCTTATCAAATTTTGATCATATGTATCTATGTCTATTCCTTGGATTACGACGTTGTTTCTCCGTTTTTCCTTTTCCAGACTATCTACTCTTTTTTCCGTTACCTGGATTTTCTGTCTCAAAGTTTGGTTCTCTTGTTTTACTAATTTAGTTTCCTCTCTGAGTTCCGATATCTCTTTTCTATATTCTTTCTGTTCCGCTCTTAATTCCTTCATTTCTATTGTTAAGTTTTGTAGCATGTCCAAAACCCTCTCCATTTTATCCTCCTTTTCTTTTCCACTCATAGGCGATCTCTGTGTTCTTTTGCTTCTATTAAAAATGTCCACCTTGTCTTCCAGCCCTCTTTTCTTTCCTCTCTCATCGGTTGAGCAATCGTCGCTATCCATAATGATTTACGCTTCGGTTCTTGGTTTTTCCTTCTTCAAAAGTCTCTTGATTTAACCTTGATTTGCCCTCGCGGAGGTACACAAACTATATTCTGTTATTTTCCCTGAGTCTGAGTTTAATGGAGAAATCCGGCAACACCGCTTTTCGCCCGGTCAGCGCTTCGCCACTGATGGCCACTGTTATCTATTTAACCTCGCACACTATTTACAATTGTTTTCACTTGTCCCAACTATTTTCACCGTTATTTTTATATCCGCACTAAGCTCACACTTTGTTTATTTTAATTGACGTATTTATATGGTATTTTGCTTCACTACACCCCTCGATTCTCAAGTTTAATGTAGGTGAAAACTCAAATACAACTTATCGTACTTAGTGCCCTTGACACCCTTCCATCAACAACATTTGGACAACTGAAAAATCGCAGTTGACAATAGAAACTTTAAAAGCGATGCTGCTTGTTCGAATTAACATGGCAACTTCCTGCGAGGATTTCCTCACAAAAATTAAAGGCAACACAGAATTATTAAAAAAAATTCACTCCGCAGAGAAATATCTGTAAATTTTTTACTCGCTTTTTCATATTTTCATATTTCATATTACCTAACTCCTATAGCATTGTGTAAGATTTTATAGGTACATTATTGTGCATTTTTTTTTTATTTTTGTTCTTTTTTAAATTTATTAAATAAATAAACAGATTATTTGCTTCCTTTACATCTGAAGTGCATGTAAATTGCATGACCTTGAACCTAAAAAAAAAATTTCGCCTGCAGCGCCCTTCTTTGTGGCGCTACGCGCCACCCCCCAACCCTCTTTCAATCACAAACCATTGCCCACGCGAATTTTGAAATACCGGCGCCTATGGTTCAGGCTGTACAGCATTCGAACAATAAATATCTGGTCACCCTATTCAATTCTCGAAAATGTAGAATAAGTGCAAGCTCCAAAGCGCATAAAATTTAAAACTATGATACGGAAAAAAGCAAATGATTTGGCTCTCGATTTGTTTAATGCAAAAACTGTTCATACTATGAACTTTGATTTTGGAATGAAAAAAAAATGCAATCGAAGAGTACAAAAAGATCCACCAAGTTCAAGCTTATTCTCTAGGCGTGTTAGTAAGTCAGTCTCAGCCTTGACTTTGTGCATCAGTTGATGGAATTGTTGTTTGCGATAATTGCGTTAAACAAATTGTCGAAATAAAGTGCGCTGCAAAGTGCATAAGTACTCCTTTATTTAACATTGGAAAAAACAAATTTGAAGTATCTTATTTACAAAAAGTTGATGGAACAGTCGAATTGAAAAAACCCATCAATATTATACTCAATGTCAGGTACAAATGTATGTTTGTGGTATGACTGAATGTGATTTGTTTGTGTGGTCGCCGATCGACAATGTAACTGTTCAAGTCCGCAGTGATGAATAATTTTTGCGAAATTGTATACCAAAGTTGGATGAATATTATTTACCAGCTGTAATTAAACACGTCTCCAAAGATTGAGCGAGGAAATAATTGATATGATTGGTGTTTTTGTAATTTATTTATTTATTTTGTAATTTATTAGAAAATTGTTGATTATAATCATGTTTTTAGTCGATAATTAATGTCTTGTAGTATGTAGTCAAACAGTGGATTTTGTTGTATTGATTAGTCAAATCAGTACTTATATTACCGCTATGAAGACTAATCTTTAGAGGCTGTGGGATAGTTTATTAATAAATACATGTTGTACTCGCAGTTACATTCATTTATTTCATAATTTAAATAAGTACCGTCGATTAAAAATATTCACAAAAATGCAATTATTTCTTACATCTGTATTTGAAATAATCTTTTTTTTTTCAAGAAATTACAATTCATGTTTTTACTTATAGTCCAGTCAATCTGTCGGGAAAAAGGGTGGTTTCTGGAAAAAATTACCCGGTAAACTTTCTCTTCATAAATCGTTAGGGGGTCATGTGGAAAGCTTAAATTCAAAAAGTCGGGAAAATCCTCGGACCCATTTTTTGGGAAATGCAAGAAGTGCTTCGATTTGATTTTACGCAATAACGGTGAGTTGCAGAAGAAAATTTTGTTAATAAATATTGTAGAGGGCAATATTTTCTACAATTTATCTCTAAGGATCGATGCGCTACGACGAAAAATGGCAAAAGTAGAGGGCGCCAAAATACCTAAAAATGAGTTTTTTCACTTTTTTACCTCGAAAATAATAACATGTGGATTGGAAAACGAAATAAAAAAACATAACATTTATTCATTGATTTTCATACTGTGTTGTGTACATTGTACATTTTCACAATAATAATTAAAATGTTGAAATATACCTAATATACTTATATATCAAGGGAATTATAAGGATGTTAAAGACCGAGGGCAACGGGATTATATGTTCCCGATTTTTTCGATTGATAAATATCGACTTTGTGAAGGAAGATTTCTTAATTTTTTTTTTAAGTTTCGTTGTCTCTTATTTGGTGGTTCTACATCGGATGTGTTTCGATGATGATTCGCTGTTGATTCTCCTGTACTCTCTTGCGATTGCGAACTGTTGTCTTTTCGACTGCTTGATGTTGAAAACACTTGAGAGGGAACATCATAACAATTTTCTTCGGGAAAATCTTCTTCTACTGCGACTAAGGGCACGTTGTTGCAGTTTTCTCCACCGCAGTGCTTACAAGCAACCGAGCACATAAGTCCAGTTTTTCTGCACCCACATGCTGCGCTACAATTATTAACTTTACAGCCGCAAGTGATTAGTTTCATGAGATTGCCAGGTGCTGGTTCTCTCGTGGTCTTCACTGGTTCAAGTCCTCGTGTACTTTTTTTCCAACCCCAATCAAGGGGCTCCATGTCATTTCCCAACCAAGATTGCACTTGAAAATAAACCCGTCGACTATGAAGATTTGCAGCATCAGGCGAAGGTGGTAGGGAATATAGATTCACTTTTGTTTTTGTCGTAGATTGGTTGAATTTCTTGAAGCGAAGTTTACCCAGTGGGTCCTTGCAAGAGGCACCGCCGTACAAAGCTGTGAACATTGCTTGCCCTGCCGCTTCGACGGCTTCAGGATGGCTCAATGGATTTTTGAAAATTTCTGCCGTAGCTCTCAGAGTCTCACTTTTCTCAAGTAGCGTGACAAGTTTCAATTTTCCTTGGAAGTGTGGGGCCGAAGTAGTATCACACCCACTGAAGGCATGAAGGAAAAGCACATGAGATTTCAAAGTGTCATTCTTTAAAGATTGTGGAGAGTAGATTCGCTCGGGAGTATTTCCATGGCTCGGTTTTTCAACTACGTTTTACGTTCTGCACTTCCCAAAGCAGCAAGCAATACTAATAGGTCGATGTCTTCGCCAAATATTGTAGTAGAGTCATACTTAGCAGATCTTTGGAGAGCTGTCTCGACTATTAGACGATCCGCATCCTCAAACGCCTGCTGAACCTCAAAGCCAACAGCCTTAAGGTCTGTTCGAAGAAAATTTCTTAAGCGATCTTTGTTGTTGCTGTTAGACAAAAAAGTTTCCTGTGGGACTGTTATCCTTGTACTTCTTTCGAACTCGATTGAAGGTGAGACATACTTACGAGAGCGATGTTGCCTTTCGTACGATTTCGTACCTGCATCGTTAAACTCTGACGAGTTCGAGTACCCATCGAAAATCACGGCTGCCCTTGATTTTGGATAACGTCTCTGCAAGTACGCGACGTATTTGTCACTGATTGCTTGAATTGTCATGGTCTTGTCCCATTTGACCTTGTGCAGCAAAGATCCCCCATCCAGAACGTGATAGCGATTTTCACCGAAGCATATTTCCGAGGTCTGCAATGGGTTAAAGGCGCCATAGAAGGCAGATTTATTTCCTTTGCGCATACCACCTTCGTCGAAAAGGGACATTGGGTAAGGGGAAAGCTCATACTGGAGGTAATCCTGCAAATCTTTGCTTGTTGGTTGTGTAATCAATATTCTTTGAAAAAGTAACATGGGATCAATGGAAACAGTGTTATCCTTGACTTTTATGCCCGCAGACATGTTCGACAGTGGATTCACTGCTTCGCTGCGTTTGAATGTGAGTGATCCAAAAGCTTGATTCATTATGGTGCTCATCATCTTGTTGCCCACTTCCTCGGCTTGATGACAGTTGATCGATTTATCTCCCACGATTCCCGTGCCAATAGAAACTATGTCTGCAATATTTGGAAATGGATAATGGGAGACGAACCATTCGTCCAACTTTTCGACGTCCTTGTTATTTCTCTCTATGCGAGAAGACCGCATATCGACGTGCTGCTCGGAACTTGTCGGTAATGCCTCGTCCATGCACTGTTAGACCCTCATGAGACTTCGCTAGACGCATTGTTGTTTGTTCAATGGTTTGATCACAAAATATTCCACCAAAATGTTTGTTGGTTCTTCTTATCGTGAAATATCCGAGCTCTGTGAATTCGTGAAATTCGCGAGGTGTCATAGTTTCTTCTAATAAAGCCATATCTTGCAAGTACAGATGTGCTGATTTGGCATAATTGAAATGTCCACTGGAATGAAAAAAGGGTAACATGTTTCGAACTGTGGTTATGTGCAATTTCCAGTTGCCTGTACGCTCTGCTTCCAACATCTGCTTCAAAAGAGATGTCATGCGGTAGTACTGAACCCACAGTTTTGCGGTTGGGCCTCTCTGTTCAAATTCTTCTAGCTTTTCCATAAACACTCGAGAAACGTGGCCCAACGATTCAACATCAATCACATCCAAAACGTGAGTCCTATCAGGATCCCCAATAACTTTGTCCAGAAAGTCGCGTGTCGTCCGAAGCATTGAGCCGTCCTGATCAAGAGAGTTCAAGACTATCTTGGTCAGTGATTACTTAAAATGTGAGCACGAACAGCTCTGGCGTACGATTTACCAAGTAGCATTTTCGCGATCGATCCTTCTGCGTAAATTGTACCCCACAAATTTTCTAATCCACTGCCCGACATAATTTTGCCTATTGCACCCATGAAGGACATCAGTAAGTGGAAACCACCGAGGCGAACGACAACGTTTTTCAATTCGGAACCTTCTTGAGCGGTCGCAATGATATCCCTGGCCTTCCAGTAGAGTTGCTGGTCAAAGGTGACGAACTTAGTTTTTTGAGCGCTTGAGTTCCCAACTTCGCAGGCGTACAATAGAGTGGTGTTCACTGTCGTGTTATCAGTCGGAGGTGCATTTATGAAGGGCAGATACAAGATTTTAGAAGTATCGAAAGGTATGGATTCGGTGATCTGCTGCATGAAACCGTTCCACCCAGGTACCGAATTGTCGCATTTCCATTTTCCGTAAGTCCAAATCAAGTCAGACATGGTCGGTAAAATTTGTTTCGGCAATAGGTGCATTTCGTCAAGGTTCAATACATGAATGGTGTTCAAACCCACAGACGGAGGAATGTCATATGGAACTAGTTCGATTTTTCCTAACTCGGCTGCATTGATAGATCGTCTTTCCTTCGCTTGTCGAGTTACTGCTTCCTCTCGCAGAATTGAGGTGGCTGGAGTAACACACCGAATAACAGCCATTACATGCCACGATCCGTGTCCATCCAATGTCTGAACATTGTAATCCGCGTTATCAGCCACCCATTGTGAAAATCCGCTAGGTAGACCTGATGGCTGTTTTCGTGAAATACAGGAAAGCTCCAATAGTTCTACTTCAGAGTAGGAGCACGAGAAACCAATTGCAGCCAAAGTATCTATAAGAAGTCAAGATGCGAATTTCTTTTTCAGAAAGCATCCAACACCAAGAATTACTTTTGACAGAAAACACCGAGGACGAGCAGCTTTTATTATAGAATGTCCAATGGCAGTCACAGTTTTTTCCAGAAGGGAATACTGCTTTTTCTTTTACTTGGAAATATAACCTCTTTAAGTAAAATCGACAGACAATCGGGAACATCTTCTTGAGCACCTTCGAAAAAGTCGCTGGTTGCAGGGTACTGATCAATTGTATACAACTTCGAACGAATTTCTTCTCGAATAATCGCCCCAGCTTCGCGCACTACTCTGTGTCTTTCAGTTATGATATCTTTTGCCCTACTTGAGTACCAAACATCAGAGAGCAATTGACGTCCTGTATCTTTGAAGCACACGATTGTCCCCCCTGTCCCTGTCAACTCGTATATCAAAATTTCGTTGCCGTATTTGGCCTTGAGTCTTTCTTTGATCGTTTTCTCATGTGGACGACAATGTTCTGGAATTCTAGCAGCAAGGTGTGCTACACTGAATTGGCAACCATCAGAATTTTCGGTAAGGTAGGAGTAAATGTACTCCATCGCAATATCAACCGGCAATGTGCTGCGCCCTATCGGTTGCTGGTTTTCAGTATTCCGTCTGTGCAAAGCTGGAATACAATTAAAATGATAGCGAGCCCTCATATTCACTAAATCAACATCCTTGATCCTAGATACGATCTCCAAACTTCGAGGGTCATTGCAGTTGACTAACATCGTCATCAGTCGATCTTTCACCGAAGCTCTACTTACTGTATGCACAGTTGCATTGAGTTTACTATTTTTCTTTTAGTCTTTCTCAACAGAAACTTTGTAGATGAAGCATGTGTTACTATCAAAGTCAGGGACGGTTACATCTGAATGGGACGATGGGCTAGGCTGAATAGAGTTGCCACTCTCCTCTAAAGTCTGTAGACTTCTGAAACATGCAATACTTAAATGTTACTTCTGTGTGTTTCCATATTTCCAAAATAAAAAAAATACCTTTTCGACACAGCTGATTTTCGTCGCGAAGCAACGTGGCAGCCCGTTCATCGCTGTATGCCTTGTAGCATTTTCTGTGAATATTGATGGATATACTTTCATCTTTTAGCATTTCCTCATGTTGGCGATCACCTCGAATTAAACATGCTTTAATTAACGAGCACCGGGCTCTTGCACCCACGGAATACTGATCATTGACGATACTTTTTGTGCACGCAAAACAAAGGTTCATTTTGCGACAGCAAAATATAAAACAATATGACTTCCACATAGATTAATCACAAGTAAGTCTGTAAATTCAAGCAATCTGTGGCAAATACGTCGCATACCTGCAGAGAAGTTATCCAAAATAAAGGGCAGCCGTGATTTTCAATGGGTACTCGTCAAAGTTTAACGCTGTAGGTATGAAATCGTACGAAAGACAACGTACGTATGCCTCACCTTCAATCGAATTCGAAAGAAGTACAAGCATAACAGTCCCACAGGAAACTTTTTTTTTATTATACTTATCTGAACACACCTTGTTTTCATCCGTTTTTTTTAATAAAAAATATCCAGAAATGGATTTTTCGTGCTTGCATGACTTCCCGTGTTCGGCTTCGCCTCCCACGAGAATTAGTCACGCACGCACGGGAAAATCCTTATTTCCAGACTCCTAATGAAATATAATATTGTCTAACGACAACAACAAATATCATTTAATCAATTTTCTTCAAACAGACCTCCAGGCTCCAGGCTGTTGGCTTTGAGGTTCAGCAGGCGTTTGAGGATGCGGATCGTCTAATAGTCGAGACAGCTCTCCAAAGATCTGCTGAGTATGACTCTACTACAATAATTGACGCAGACATTGATCTTCTAGTATTGCTTGCCACTTTGAGAAGTGCAGAACGTACAACGTACTTGACAGAACCGCACCATGGAAACAAACACTCCCGAGCGAATCTAATACTTTCCACAATCTCTAAAGAACGACACTTTGAAATTTCACGTTCTTTTCCCTCATACCTTCAATGGTGTGTGTATCGAAATAGGCTAGTCGAAACTCTGCAGGCTGTATCTCCGAAACGGTGGATCGTAGAGAAAAAGCGTTTATATAAAAGTTGTGTGTTTTTCTTTGCTTGTCAACATTTATATTCACAGTTGTGCGTAAAAAATTTTTTTCGAGGTAAAAAAGTGAAAAAACTCATTTTTAGGTATTTTGGCGCCCTCTACTTTTGCCATTTTTCGTCGGAGCGCATCGATCCTTAGAGATAAATTGTAGAAAATATTGCCCTCTACAATATTTATTAACAAAATTTTCTTCTGCAACTCACCGTTATTGCGTAAAATCAAATCGAAGCACTTCTTGGATTTCCCAAAAAATGGGTCCGAGGATTTTCCCGACTTTTTGAATTTAAGCTTTCCACATGACCCCCTAACGATTTATGAAGAGAAAGTTTACCGGGTAATTTTTTCCAGAAATTTCGACAGTTTGACTGGACTATTATGAGTATAACAAATCAATTCAGATTTCTTCCTCAGGATCAGAAACTTTTAAAATATGAGGCTGCAAATTAACCAAAACTGCACACATGAACGAAATATCATTTGCATACGGCAGCAAGGAAATAGGGAGCCTAGATAAAATTCGATAAATTCTCAATCTTTGCATAATCCGCTCAATATGAATTCTAAAGGCTCCTACACACAATGGGCCAACATAAGCCATCGCCAATTGCACACCAATGTACGCCTCGACTAACACCGGCCACTGCAGGTGCCCACACATTGACCCAGGTGTTCGCTCAGGTGTTGGAATGATTCACTAAATAAGGAAAAAATTAAGATTTATTTATAAAAATAAAGTAGAATGCTTTGTAGTATCATCTCTCAGGTAGTTGAGTATCAGCTGATCGTACTTTCGTACCAGGTGTTCTGTGCTCTCGTACTGAATGATGTGCCAATGTGTGGGCATGCGCTAGCATATGCACCAACTTCCTTTGATGTGCGCTCCAAAAACCGATAACTTAGTCATCGTCAGCCACGCTTGGCGATCATACGCCTACCTAAGCAAATGCGCTCTCTACATAATGGCCCATTGCAGTGTGCCATCATGATGGCCCATTGTGTGGAGGAGCCTTAACATGTGCGACTTTTTGAGTTTCGCCAACTTCCTCTGCAGTAAAAAAACCGTCGTGCAAAAATGGGGGCATGACAAGTAAAACATCTTTTCCCGATTCACTGATGACTGTTTTAATTCCCGGAAAACCTTTATCAGCCAAAACCAAGTCTCCTGGTTCCAGTAAATCTAACAGTCTGCTTTTAACGGAAATTTTAGAATCTGTCGTGCGACCGCCAAAAGTTTTAGATATGAAATTAATAGATAGATAGATAGATAGATAACATTTATTGACGGAAACATTTGTAATTATGTTTACAGTCATACATTATACAATATAATACAATAAAAAAAACAATATCACAGTTAAAGGCATCACACCAAAAAATTACATTTACAGCAACGTGTCGGTAGCGCAAAGATAAGCGTAGAACTAAATCGTAAAATTAGTAAACTCCTCCAATTGGTACAGGGGATGTTGAATCAGGAATGCTTTTAGGCATGTTTTAAATTTCTTTGTACTTAAGAGTTTCCAATTAGGTGGTAATTTATTATAAAGGTGAGTTGTGTTATAAGTGCCAAATATTATGGCTTTGTTGAAGGGGCATCTGGGAGGTCTAATATGCAGCCTAGCTCTGGTATTGTGAGAGTGTATCATTTCTCCCGTTATTTGAGAATTTGAACCTTTATGGAAACAAGTTAAACTTTCAAGTAGGTAGTGACAGATAGTCGTGAGAATCCCAAAACGAACAAACCAGTAGCGACAATGTTCCCCTAAACCAGACCGGCCAGGACCCTAATGGCTTTTTTCTGCATTACTAGAACTTTATTAGCATTAGGAGCAGCGCCCCAAATACCAATTCCATATGCCAATTTCGAGTGGAATGTTGCAAAATATGTAATTTTTAAAATGTTAAAAGATACTATAGATTCAATATTTTTCAGTAAATATAGTGTTTTTGACAATGATTTGCAAATTGACATATATGAGGGTCTCAGCATAGGTAGTTATCGACTGCAATGCCCAATATATTGACTGAATCTAAAGGAGGGGTATAAACATTTGTTTTGGAAAAACCTAAATTTTGATTTGTTGTGACATTTAGGCAGAGATGATTTATATCAAACCACTGTTTTGCGCTGTTAATTGCAGAGGCTGTAGAAAGGGTTAATTCTGTTAGGGATTTACTAGTAGAGACTAGGCTAATGTCATCTGCATACAATATAGTGTGAACATCAGTAACATTACCAGGGAGGTGTGTAAATAATAAAAAGAAGCGGCCCCCCAAGGACACTGCGATGGCGTACAACCGACGTGAATTTTGACAGTAAACCCTTTTTTGTAGTGTGAATATTAATTGACGCGATCTGAAATTTTACAAAATATCTTGATCTTTTTTAATATATAGAAAGAAATCCATGAAATCCTTCATCGCAATGAATTGAAAAATCTTTGTTCAATTCGGCTGGTTCGGGACCAACTTTTGCATCGGCAAATTGTTGTGTTTGTCCGCAGCATTTTTCCAATATTTTAATATTGACTAGGTGCAGCTTTTGAGGTCCAACACAAATGTTTGTTTGCACTTCGGTCTCCGACAATGTTTCGCTTTGATAACGAGTGCACATGAGAACCGTCATTCGTTCACCGGCTTCTTCCATTAACCAACACCGAGTACCTTGTTCCGTTGTTTGTTTTTCTAGAGGCTGATTTCCGCATCCACTGTCTCCTGGTTCTTCGACAACTTGACAAAATTTGAGGCGTTTGGTTTTTGTACTTTCGCTCGCGATTGTATTTAAATTTTTATTTTGAATTTCATTTTCTACGCTTCTTTTGAAACTGCAAGACCAATATTATAGTTGTAATGTATTTTGTTTAAGTTCGGGGTATTTTCATATATAAAAAATTGTTACGTATGTAGACCCTGTTGGATTATATAACAAGGTCTTTAACATATAGTATTAAATATCTATTTATTGTAAGATAAATAGCTATTAAATACTGGTACTTTAGTTGGCCAATGGGGTTCTTGTTGTCGACTTAAAACGTATTGAATTTGTAAGATAAAACCACAAAATATTATAAAACGTTTATTACTTACTTATAGAATAATTAACAATAAATGTGACGATGGTATTTAAAGTAAAATAGTACAAGGTACAAAAGATTATAATTAATAAAATACTTTAACTGTTCTTTGCTTAGAGGAAGCTCGGAACCAACTGATTTTAAATAAGGAAGGAACTTTTCGACTAACTCGCAAAACTGCAAACTAATAGAAATTATGAACTAAATTTAGGCCAGTGATTGCGAATCAGCCCATGAATTTTCGTTAACACTTCCATTAATTTGTCAATCTATAGTTCAATGAACAAAGTTTATTGAACCTAGATTGCAACCCTAACATTGCTTCCTCCTTTTAAAAAAAAATATTTTTACTAAAATATTTTTGACTAAATAAAAACTAACACATTACATAATAATCATAAATTCTATTTCCATTCCATAACCATCAATGTGCTCTTCTCCCTTGTTCCAAGAAGTGGAGAAGATCTTCGGAACCAGACACCATGACTATCCATGTTGATACGTTGATAAATCTGTGCTAGGCTTTTCCTCGTTGCACTTGGACTGATCAAGGTTTTTCCTCATGCCCTTTCTGGTAATAACCACTGTTCCATTGTTGTCCTACGAGTAGGTTTGAAATAACTTTTCTATACTGGTGGTTGATATATATTTATAGATGTTTGGATGTCAAAAGTTGTCGGTCCGTGATCATTCTCCCTTCTTCGCCTCCAGTGTAAGGTGGTTGCACATCGTACGGGTTTATGGAAATAAGAAAAAGAAACTTATCAGTATATAATATAATTAATATTACTTACACCCCTAATTACATATTTAAAACCTTTACTTCTTAATAACTAACCCTCTTATGTCTATGTTTTGCAAAAAGTTTACAATATTTTTTTTTCATCCCACCTTCTTACAAGACTTTAAAATAATACCGATCTAGTTCTATGTTCGGGTTGTAGTGGTACTAATTCCATTCCAATATTTTCTGGTTGTAAACGACTATCAGTCACCATCAAAATTGGCGATTTTCGTTTCAACGTTTTAAACAACATGTAACCTAACCCCACCAGGATAAGTAACACTACACCGAAAATAAGATATTGACTATAACGTATCGTAAGAATATGGAAATTATTATTGTCTAGATCGTCATATTCTTTTATTTTAGACTGAAGGTCATTAAAATTAATTTCTTTAATTTTACTGATGAACTATCCTTTTAATATTTGTAAATAATGAGGAATTGGTTGAATTTGGGAAAAGATCGTGAAATGAAATATTTATGTGTGGAGGATAATAGAGTGAATGTTTGTTATAATGGGTGATGGTTATTGATGACTTAGGTAATGTTAGAGGAATCAGAAGTAGAAGAACAATGTTTTGGTATTACTACTTTTTAAATTCCCTGTAAGGTTTTATATCTAATGCCCGTTTCATTTGCACATTGTATGTTTAAAATTATTTGATGTAAAGATGAATATACCCATACATTTTCCGCTTTTAAGAAGTAGAACGTTGGAAAACTATGTTTGCTATAACTTATTTTACAATTTTTTATAATTTTTCGTTTATTACCCGTGAAAAGTGCATAAGAACAACTATCCTCGCTATTTGTAATGATCGGTCTGAATACTTGACAAACTAAATCGTTTACTCCATGGCAAAATTCTAAATCGTCTCGATTTAACTCCAAAAATCTCGTTCTATCATCTGAAATTGCCAAATAGTTGTTCACTACCTCAACATTTACCGTCAAATTTACATGAAAATATGGTAATTTAAAAATTTGGTATAATTTAAATTCGTTGTTTTGGGTAGCTAACGGAATACTTACAAAAAATCTTAAGGTGTTCTGTATAATCCCTACAGTAGTTTGCGCTATTTGTTAAAATTTGGAAATATTTTCTAATTTTGGTGTAGAATATAATTTCAAAAAAAAAAAAAGTTCTTATTGATGTTATTTAAAATTGTTAAAAAATCATCCGGTTTCAATAAATAGGGATTTAAGAAATTTTGTTTTGCACCCTCCAATGCTAATTTTAAACAAATTGATTCTTCTTTATTAATAAGAATTTGGCCTTCAATAATTCTAAATAAACAAGAAATTTCTTCACCGATCATAATTTCACTCTCCAAATCATTGACTTTATTAGAAAAATTCTTTAGTTTATCTAAAAGATTATTAAAATTACTACTGATGGTATTAATTTGTCTGGCGTTTTCTTGTGCTACTTCGTAAGTCGCATTCATGAGACTTACTTGAGCATGGACAATATCAGACATCTTGTTTAATTTAAAGCTTACATTACCCAAATTGCTATTAATTTTCTCCAAATCTCCATTATCTGGTGTCCCAAAAACAAATTTTAAAACTGACCCACCTGCATTAATCAATCCACGTTTCCTCCTTGATGTAAGAGACAGGCTCCTTTTGACGTTTTCCACCTCTTCAATGATTTCGTATATGTGTATTTTGGCTATTTTACGCTCCGTTTCCAATAATTTCCATTCACGTCCAGTTAAATTCCCAAATTTGGTCACTAGTTTATTAGCGACTTGCAATTGTTGTGCTAAATCTTCCATTGCCCTAGTGTACTGGTCCAGGTCGACATCAACTACGATGGTCCATACATCCCCTGATATTGCAAGATGTCCTTTCTCGAACATTACCACTCCATTTTCGGAAAATTGTGAGTGTTCGGCACTCACGAATAAGATGAAAATGATACACAAAATCATCACTGTAAAATTAAATAAATAAGATAACTATAACTAATATTTTTAATTTTAATAAATTAAATAATATCTCTTCCCCAACCTAATTGTAAAAATTAAAATTAAAATAAATATAAATTAATTCCGTTTGTATTCTAACGGTACATCCATTATCCATGGTTCGTCATCTACGTCCGATACACTACGAGTGTTGTACCGAACTCTTGTTGGATGAACAGGTAAGGGTGGTTGATCGTTCGTTGTTCCTAAATTGGTAAAATATTCGTCTACCTTAGGATCGATTTCCATATTTTCCATCAGTTCCTCTTCCTCCGAGTCGTGGCTTACAAACCTTTTTAAACGATCCGAGTGGACTTTCTCGGTTTTCTTCTGCCCTTTCCTCAGTACTACAAAAGTGACTGGTCCAGTCTGCTCGATTATCGTATAAGGTCCTCTCCAAGGTTTGTGCAGTTTACGACTGTGTCCTGGTAGAACTACTGGATTATACACGAATACTTGTTCTCCCACTTCAAAGTCGGGTATACTAGACTTTGGATGTTGCTGTTTCTCTTGGCGTTCTGCAGCTGATCTTAATTTTTCCCTTGTCATTTCCCAAGCGCCGTGCAATCTTCCTTGCATCTCAGAAGCATAATTGTCATCTGCATCGTACCACACTTTTCGAGATCTAATTGGCCCTACTCGATCGTCGAATGGCAATACAATTTGGCGTCCATAGAGCAAGAAATGTGGTGAATCACCCGTCGCAGAATGAGTAGATGACCTGTAGGCTAACAAAACAAAAGGAATCCACTCATCCCAGTTTCGATGATCTTCGTCCACATATTGCGATAATATATCAGCCATTGTACGATGCCATCTCTCAATCATCCCATTGCACGATGGTCGATAAGATGTTGTCTGCAGCTTCTTGATGTTAAGTATCCTGCACACTTCTTTGAATACTTTAGATAGAAAATTCGTCCCTTGATCTGTCAACAGTTGTTCTGGCACTCCATGCCTGCAAATAATATTAGTGACCATAGCTTTGGCTACAGTGGATGCTGATTGATCCGGGATTGGGATTGCCTCTGAGTACCTGGTTAAATAATCAATGAACGTGAGAATATATTTATTACCTTTGTGACTTTGAGGGAATGGTCCTACAATATCCATTGATGTCCTCTCAAACGGCCTACTTACCTCCTGAAATCGCTGAATAGGGGCTGGTTTAAACACGGGTGATGTCTTTCGTTGTGCGCAAGCTTCACAGTGTGCGCAGAAGTATTTTACATCTTCTGCCATATTTTTCCAATAAAACCTTTCCCTTATTTTATCCAGCGTTTTCTGATATCCTTGATGTCCTCCAAAAGGCGTCTCGTGATGTATTCTCAAAATCTTATTAACCATACTTCCGGGTACCATTAATTGATCGTCTTTGTCTCCCATTTGTCGATTTTTATACAAAAGTCCTTCCTCATCGAACGAATATAATTCGGAAGTTTCCCTTCCAGCCTCCAATTTAGTGATTATGATTTTAAGATCATTGTCCAACCGTTGTTCACCATAAATACATTGTCTGTCCCAAACAGGCTCATATTCGGTCTCGATGGTACAGATTCTTGATAAAGCGTCTGCATTGGTATTTAATTTACCTGCTTTGTGAACAATCTCAAAATCATACTCTCCTAACATCAGTGCCCATCTGGCTAATCGTGAAGACGGATCTTTTAATGATAGTAGCCATTTTAGTGGTTGATGATCAGTTACAATTGTAAATGGTCGTCCATACAAATAACATCTGTAATGCTTTATAGCCCACACAACGCCCAAGCATTCCCGTTCGGTTGTGCTATAGTTTTTCTCGGCTGAAGTTAACTGTTTTCCTGCGTACGCTATAGCATGTTCCAAACCATTTTCTTCTTGACTTAAAACCGCACCCAATGCAGATCCTGAAGCATCTGTAGTCAATATAAACGGTTTATTGAAATTGGGAAATTTTAAGATTGGATGTGATATTAAGGAATTTCTTAAAAATTCAATCGCTTCTGTTCGTTTCGACCCCATTTAAATAAAACATCCTTTTTGGTTAGTTCAGTTAAAGGACTAGAAATTTTAGAAAAATTTTTAATAAATTTTCTATAGTACCCAACTAGCCCTAGAAATGATCGGATGTCCTTGACATTCATCGGTATTGGGTAGTTTGCTATAACGGTGGTTTTCTCTGGATCAGGACTTACTCCTTTTGATGAAATTATATGTCCCAAATATTTAGTTTCCTCCTGCATGAATTTACATTTACTTGATTTTAGAAGCAAATTCGCCTCTGAAAGTCGCTCAAATACGTCTTTCAGTCTAGTTAAATGTTGGTGCACTCCCTCTGAGCTAAAAACAATTAAATTATCGAGGTATACAAAGCAAGACATACCATTCAGGCCACTGAAAACCACATTCATTAAGCGTTGCCAAGTCGATGGACTATTAACCAAACCAAACGGCATCCTTAGACATTCATAGTGCCCGTCCGGTGTGGAGAAAGCTGTTTTTTCTATATCCGCCGGATTCATTTCGACTTGCCAATAACCACTTGCCATGTCCAGAGTGGTAAACATGGTGGTTTCTCCCAATTGATCTAATGTATCCTGAATATTTGGTATGGGGTAGAAATCTCGCTTTGTCACCATGTTTAGAGCCCTGTAGTCGATGCATACTCGGATTTTAGATTCACCTATACCTGCTTTTTTCTCTACCATTATACATGGTGCAGACCCTGTTCAACCATTTTCCGAATTTCTTCGTTTAATATGCTCCGTTGACTATGTGGAACTCTATAAGGGGCTTTTCTAATTGGTGGAGTGTCCTCTGTAAAAATATTATGTTTAACCCTATTAGTAGACTTGAATTCCTGACCCTTTATATAAAATACATGTTTATATTTGCCAATCAGTTTTAATAGATCTTTTCTTACGTCTGTTTCTAAATGGGATAAATCAAAAAGGTGTTCTATGTCCTTGTCTTCGGTCACAGTATTAACGACCGTTATATCCTGATTTTCCTCTTGCCAATCATCCTCTTCTACGTTGTGACATTCTCCGACTATTTGTCCTTTTTTCAAAGTTAGAATTTTGTTTGCAAAGTTCATCAGTCTCACCGGTACTGTCTAATTTTCGGGTTTACAAATCGTTCTTGCAACCAATAGCTCTTTGCAAACATGTTCAGTTGAATCTACTACCACAATAGCAGATGAAGGAAATTCTTGTTTTCCAAATATTACAGCTTCACATCTAGCTGGAATTTCAATATCCTCTGTAATTTTAACAAAATTATTTTGTTTTTTCTCCTCCCTCGAAACATTCACAGTGTTTACTTTTTCCTTAAATAATGGCAACTCTACATTACCGACTGCAACAAATTGATTTTTGAAATTTATGGTAGCATTGTTACTTACAAGAAAATCCGTGCCTAGTAGTCCATCAGCATTTAAACTTAAATTGTGCCCTACTAGACATGTGTGCTTTAAGCACAATCCTCCCATTTTGAATTTTAGTTTCGCTTGCCCAATTATAGGTAAAGCGTTTCCGGAAATACTAGTAACGTACCTACTATTTTCCATTTCAATATTGCAATCATCCCCCACAAAAGAATCTTTAATGATTGAGACAGAAGCTCCCATGTCAATTAATAATGTGCACAGTTTTCCATTAACCTCCATATTAACAGTGCACGAACCATCCTCCACAGAATATATGACAGGTGCTTCTTTTATCTCCTCCACTACAGGATACCTTAAAGGCTGCTGGTTGGGGATGCTACCAGAGCCTGATCCCGGTTTAAATTCACGATACTGTCTCCTCGGCAATCTCTACTTAAGTGACCAACTTTCTTACACCTGTAACAAATAATATCGGGTGGTGTTGGACAATACCTTGAAATATGTCCCTCTTTTCCACACGCAAAACATTTAATTTGATTGCCGCTGCCATTACCACTAGGTTTAAATCTCGATGGTTGATTGGATTGCCTCGTTTGTGTTTGGTTTGAAGAAAGATTCCTTTGTGATCGGTCTCTGCCATTAAAATTTCTCTGTCTTCCATGACCTCTATTGCTTGAATTCTGCCTATTTGCAAAATTATTTGAGCCATTATTCAAATTTGCATAGTTAACACTATCTTGGGATCTTCGGACAATCTTTTCATTCATTTCTTCCTTTACGCCAAGTTCTACGGCATCTTTAAAAGTTTTTACGGTAGAAGATAAAATATAACGCTGCAACTTCTTATTAACTCCTATACAAAACTGGGTGTATAATTGCTCCTGTAATACAGTAGTTCTAGCTTTGTTCAGTTCTGTATTCCCGTCCAGAGTTAAAGTAGCCATACCTGCAATTTTTAACCGTATTTCATATTGTCTTACCGATTCACCAGCCTTTTGATAACAACAAGCAAATTGTTGTGCTGCCTGAGCTAAATTTGGAAGCCTACTGAATTCTTCTAATAATCTCTGTTTCAAAACATTCCATGTAGCAGATTTAAGTTCTGGATTGGCCCTTAGGAAATCTTTAGCTTCACCTTTTAGTTTTAGTTTTGCTACGCCGACCTTGTCTGTATCTTGCCACCTTGCGAGTTGGCCCACTTCCTCTACGGACTCTAAAAAATCTCTAACGCTCTCCTTGCCATCAAAACAACTCACAGCACCAATTAAACTTGATACTGAACCACTATCGACTTGAACATTTATTGGCGATTCCGTTGGGGGAGGCATTATTTAAACTATTAATGTAATTTTATCAAAAATTCAATGTTTACTAGTCGCAACTATTAAAATCTAATTAACGAAAAAGCTACGTTTGCAGAAAAATGTATGTCAAACTATTAATAACCACACGTACAACAACCCAAGTAACCTGACACCAATGTTACGTATGTAGACCCTGTTGGATTATATAACAAGGTCTTTAAACATATAGTATTAAATATCTATTTATTGTAAGATAAATAGCTATTAAATACTGGTACTTTAGTTGGCCAATGGGGTTCTTGTTGTCGACTTAAAACGTATTGAATTTGTAAGATAAAACCACAAAATATTATAAAACGTTTATTACTTACTTATAGAATAATTAACAATAAATGTGACGATGGTATTTAAAGTAAAATAGTACAAGGTACAAAAGATTATAATTAATAAAATACTTTAACTGTTCTTTGCTTAGAGGAAGCTCGGAACCAACTGATTTTAAATAAGGAAGGAACTTTTCGACTAACTCGCAAAACTGCAAACTAATAGAAATTATGAACTAAATTTAGGCCAGTGATTGCGAATCAGCCCATGAATTTTCGTTAACACTTCCATTAATTTGTCAATCTATAGTTCAATGAACAAAGTTTATTGAACCTAGATTGCAACCCTAACAAAATATATACAATATATCTACCTTCGTTTCGCGTTCTCGACTGAATCAGCTGACCGATTCGGTTGTTTATACTTCTCGGGAAAAATGGATGGCACGTAACTGAGGCTCTGAGGATACAAAGATTTTTTTTTATCAATGAAATGCCTAACTGCATATGAGAGATGATGTCGATGGTCGCCAGGGTGACCCGTCGGAGCTGAAATTGGAAAAATATATAATAAATTGAACCTTTGAAAAACTTACAGTCACAGTTTATATACTTGAGTCTTTTAACAGCTGCAATCCACTTTAATTTTTGGTCCATTTGGTAATATCGTTTTTCCCATACCTACACGAAAATGGCCACTTTATTTGCGTGAAATGCGGGTACAAAGTCGCCTTTTTAGGGTAGTCGCGGAAAATAAGGAGTGGGGGTAACATTTCTCACTTGGGTAGCCATTCCCTTACTGATATGCAGGAGTTAATTGTGTTTTGTTTATGGTTGTCAAGGTGATTTGCTCACCGCACCGTGTCAAGCAAAATGTCAGAGTTATGCTGTTTTAATTTGTTCGCGCATTTCACGCAGAAGTGGCCCTTTTCGTACAGGTATGAGAAAAAATAGAGTATGCTACACGGTAGGAATTGATTCTGCCTCGTGTTCTTGCGCCCTCGCTTCGCTCTGGCGCAATTTTCACACTCGTCAGAATCTCTCAATTCCTACCTTGTTGCATAAACTATTTGGGAATGAGTAAAAATGAGTTCCCGGTGAGTTTAAGCGGTTGTTCACACACCCAATTGCTCAACACAGAGATCCACTTTTTTTTGGGGTCATTTTAAATTGCAATAATTTTTTGACAATTCGAAAAACGTTAAAAATGCATCGAAATTGGGTAAGTTTTGTCACTGCGAACGCTGATCGTATTCACGTGATCAAGTCCGCCTTCGTGCATATAGCGAATAGGGTGTTCCATTTAAAAAAATGTTATTTTTGTGAATATCTCGAAAACCAAATGGTCAATTGTTTTTTTGGTTTTTACCAAGATTGTTTTAAAGAATTTCGCCAACAATTTCCTGATGCCGTGTTGACATGTACAACACTTTTCACCACCATTTAACCCAATGCATTAAAGTTTTTCATGCGACTAGATGTGTTGATCGCAAAGAGGGTAGTGGTCGTCCTAAAAAGAGAACAGAAGAGGTAGTCGAAAATGTGATGCAAATTATGGAAGAAGATCCACGAACTTCTCTGCGTCGACTGGCACAAGTGCAGCTGTCGACCACTACTTGCCACACCGTATTACGAAAGGATATTCACTTATATCCCTATCGTCTGCAAGCTGTACAGCAACTCCATGAAGCTGATTATCCTGTACGTGCTGAATACTGTCGTTGGTTTCAAAACACCATTAATGAGAACTTGTTAAACTTAAGTTTTTTCACGCATGAGGCCTGATTTTACTTAAACGGTTATGTGAATTCACAAAATATGCGATTGTGGGGTTCAGAAAAACCTAATTTTATTGAAGAGGTTCCATTACACCCCTTAAAGCTAGGAGTGTGGGCGGCTATTTCAAGACGTAGGATTATTGGGCCAATTTTTTTTTGTCGGTGCAAGATGCATAAAAATTTTCGTTCGAAATAAATTAACCATGACATACGTGTCTTAGTTGTATATTATCCACTTTAAGAATATTAAACGCTCGAACTTCGTTCTCGCGTTTAAACATTGTTGCGTGGATAATATACTACCTAACACACTTATACAATAAATAACTAACATGTGATTCTTTAAATTTCCATTCTAGGTAAGCCTTGGAATTTGAACGTATGCGCCGAATTGATTCATCTGTTGCTGTCAGTTTCAAACGACAACCAGAAAACCTAACCTTTTTTGAGATTTAAAGAAATGAGGTGTAATCAAAGACATTTTTTTTTCCACCGCCAACTCAGAATGGAAATTTAATGAATCACACGTTATAACTCCGCGAAAAATAGTAATTGACTGCGGGGTTGCATCGGCTGCTCCCGTCCGCGCGTCCGCCCTCGCCCGCACACTCTGTCGCTGCGTTGCTGACGAGCGTCTGTAGACAGCACCTGTATAGAGTCCCAAAAGCCATGCGCCAACTGACTGTTGGTAATGTAGACGGTATTTTTTGGGTTGAAAATTTAAATACAATTGCGTCTTTTTTGTAATTAGTTTTGCAAATTAACACGTTAGCAAATAGTTTTAGTTAATGAATATGACTGATTTTGATGTTAATGAAGTAGGTACAAAAGGAAAGTTTTACAAAAGTAAATTACAACTCTTTGTGAACAGGTTCCACCTCAATCAGGACACAGGAGTATAACAATTCCGTCGAGCGATGCTGAAGCTGAAAAAGCAGATGAAATAGTCGTTGTGTTTGAATGTGACATTTGCCAAAACATATTTTACTCAAAGGCTGCACTTTTTTCGCACATTCGGCATAAACATAATACTGCCTCGCAGAAAAATAGCATAAATTGTACTCGATGTGGGGCAAGTTTTTTGAAAGATGTAAACTTAAAAAGGCACCAGTCAATTTGCAAAGTTGATGATAATAATAATAATACTATTCAGTGTTCAGATTTATTGGTAAGTAGATATGTGACATATATACTAAAAATAAATTTTATTTTGTTGTGATCTTTATTTTTATATGCAGTTACAGAAGCACAACAACATAAAAGAAAATATCTGATGTGCCCAACACATGACTTTCTTATACGGATGGTATCACAATAATCACTTTTCCTAAAGAAATTAAGTTAAATTTCTTATAAAATTTTGAGGGTTTCCAGCAATTTTCAAATAGTCTCTGTCGCACTTATTGCAATACGCATAAATCTGTCCTTGTCCCACTCATTATAACCGAATTTTACGACAAAAATGTGTTTAATTTAGATTTTTGACCTATTACTCACTTAAAAAATTCGATGTAGATATTTTAAGGACGTATTCGGTGCGATTCTGTAAGTTTCTAACCACCGTGTTTATTAACTACTGTGGTTGTTGCTATGATAATTACCAATCAAAAACGTCGTACCGTAGCAACAACCACAGTGGTTACATAGTCACGGTCATTAAAATGTTATAGAATCACCCCGATTGTTGGGATCAAAATAACACTTTTTTTTCAAATAAACATGTGTCCTAAAATGCACCCCCTCCAACCTTCCCCAAAACTGGGTTTACATAATTTTTGAAGCAAAAAATAAATAGAGTGGCTAAAAAAAGGGGGGCATGCCAATTTTCAGAAGATTTGATCCGTTATTGTGGTCACAATTTTAAATAATCGTTTTTTTTACGCAACTTACAGTGGCTGTAGCTCGGAGGGGGTACATTTTAGGACACATGTTTATTTGAAAAGAAGTCTTATTTTGATCCCAACAATACGTCCTTAAAATATCTACATCGAATTTTGAATCACCCTGTATAAAATCACATTTATTTATTTATTGTTTTCGGTACCATAGAAACCAGTAAAATACAAAAAAATAAAAAATAATGGTCCTTCTGGGATTCGAACCGGCGACCTCCCGTTTGGCAGGCAAGTCCCAAACTCACTCGTCTATCTACTAGTCGGATTTAAGGCGCACTATGAGAAATATAAGTGTTTTAAGAATATCTCATTTTTTTGAAATTTTTTTGACGGAATTTAAAAAAATGGTTTAAACAAAATTTGTTCAAAATTTAATTCTAAATCAATGTTAAAGAATAAAAAAATCTCGTAAATTGTTTATTTTTCAAGATATTCCTAAAAAACCTAAAAATGTCATCAGGTAACTGTCACTTGTTTTGGTGCTAGATGAAAAACATTGAATGTGGCACCCACAAATTTGTTCAAACTCTTAAATATGAAATTTTAATCAAATCCGATAACTCATTTTTGAGTTATGGTGGATACAGACAGACAGACATCATGGCGAAAATGGTCAAAATGGATTCAGGGGCCCTCAAAACGTGTAAATCCATCAAAATCTCGAAGTCGAAAAAAATCACGATTACAATACTTCCTTATACTACGTATAAGAAAGTAAAAATTGAAAACTTCGCAACTTACGATGATTTTGCTCAGTGGAAGGAAGCATTAGAAAATGAACAAAGATGTCAATTTACAAAAGTTAGAGGAACAAAAAGGCACACTTCAGGAAATAAAACCATGTACTTTCGATGCCATAGGAATGGAATTTTTCATAGTAAATCAACAGGTCTTAGGCACATAAAGTTGCAAGGCACAAATAAGACAGGGGATTGTCCAGCAAAAATGAATGTTAAAATTACTCATGAAGGGAAAGTGAAAGTTAACTACATTGATATATACTTTGGACACACACCAGAGTTGGGACGTCTGCACATTAGTAAAGGTGATAGAGATACTATTGCAGAAAAGATTGCTTTAGAGATACCTTTTCAACAAATATTAGATGGTATAAGGGGCACAGTAATTGACAACAAACTTAACCGGATACACCTTATGACAAGAAAAGATTTGTGGAACATTGCCAAGTCATATAATTTAAATTCAGAGGCAGTGCTACATCAAAATGACTTCTTGAGTGTTGAAGCTTGGGTAAAATACATGCAAAAGACATCAAATGTTGCAAGATTATATAAACCCCAAGGCTGCATTATAAAAGAATATCCTGAGCTAAAAAAAGATGATTTTTTTTTAATCATAATGAATGGTGCTCAGTTGGAAGTATTGACCAAATTTGGAAATGACTGCATTTCTATAGACGGAACTCATGGGTTAAATGCCTATGATTTCCAGCTTTACACTATATTAGTGCTGGACAATATGAGACAGGGATTTCCAGCCTCTTTTTTATTTTCTAATAGAGGGGACATTGTGGCAATGCAGTTGTATTTTTCAATTATTAAGACATGTTTGTCACATAACAATGCAGAAATCACCCCCAGATCTTTTATGTCTGATATGGATGGAACATTTTGTTGTGCATGGTCATCTGTTTTTGGGCCAGTGGAAAGTCAGCTGTGGTGCAGTTGGCATGTGGATCGTGCTTTTAGAAGTAATTTGAACAAAATAAACAAAGAAAAGCAGGTATTGTGTTACAAGAAGTTGAAGATAATCACATTTGAGACAGATGAAAATACTTTCATTAAAATGAAGAACAATTACTTTAAAGAACTTATGAAAGATCCAGAGACAAAGCAATTTGGAACTTACATTGAGCAATATTTAAATAATCCAAAACCATGGACATATGCATACAGAAAGAATTGTTGCATAAATACAAACATGCATCTCGAAAGTATACACAAAATTATAAAACATTTCTATTTTGATGGAAAAAAGTTAAAGCGAATGGATAAACCTATTCACATGTTAATGAAGTTTATTAGAGACAGACTATTTAATCGCCTTATTATACAGCACAAGGGAAAGTTGACATCAAAAATTTCAGCACTGAGAACACGACATAGGAAATCTATGTAAATTGTAAACAAGGAGGTGGTTCAAGATGACACTAATGGCTACGTTATGTTGTCTAACACCAATAAGGAAATGTATCAAGTTCAGCTAACAAATGCAGAATGTAACAACTGTAGTCTGCGCTGTGAAGACTGTAAAACTTGTATCCACAGGTATAGTTGTACCTAAAGTTTTAGTTGTACCTGTGTTGACTACACAATAAAATGGAACATGTGTAAGCACATTCATTTTATATGTACTGTAACGAAATAATTCCTGGCATACTAGTTTCGTTTAGGGTTGTTTTTGTGTTGTTACTTCCTCTTTTTGGTTTTCGGTTTTGCTATATTACTCGCACACATTCTTGCCAGAGACAAACTAGCAGCCTTTTGGAGCTGGCCAGTTGTGATGATTTAACTTAATGTTACTTGTTTAACTGTGTGTGTCCTGGAGCTAGGTAAGATTGTTCTTTTTGTTCATTGTAAATTGTAGGTCTGATTGTTCTTTTTTTACTGTTCTAGTTTTGTCATCTCTGTATATTAAATAAATTACCATACAATAATTTGCAATTTGTTGGTTTTCTTAAATAAAAATACCGACCAGAACCCAAGGCGCCCAACTAAGAAAATATCGCCACATCTTTGGCTACCCAAACGTGGGGCAGTATTACCAATAATTTGTAACAATTATCATCATGAATAGTAGTAATAAAGGTGGATTGATGATGACAAGAAGTAGGATAGCAAATCAAAATGTAGAGGTCATGGAAGGTCCTTTAGTGACACGATCGCCGGCGTCACAGGGTTTACCAACGAGTCATCGGGAAGAACAGCAGCCGAGCAGGGAGGCTCCTTCAAGTGATGGTACTGGAACTATACCTAAACGAAAATTGTTCCAAGGAGGATCCATTGCTCCATTAACAGAAGCAGCACATGGATTTCCACCACTTCCAACGCCAGCGGCTGGTACTTGTTGCGGATTTGAGGGTAACAATGTTCTGAATTTCTCTCAAAATGCAAGCCAAGAAGTTGACAGTGTTGAGGGCCTAACTAAACTAATTAATAAAATTGTGGCAGATTCTTTCCAACAGTTTCAGTTGAGTGGGAATCCACAGTTAAATTCTTTTAGAAATAGTGCTAACAATTTTCAATTTCCATGTAATAATTTATTAGAAAATAATAATTTGTGTCAATCAGTAAGAGCAGATAACAGTCTGTTTAATGTAGAAGTTAGTAGATGTTTACCAATTTTTGATGATGCCGGGAGCACACACCCTATAAATTTTTTGAATAGTTTTGAATATATGGTAAATTCATTTAATGTTCCTTTTAGAAATATTTGTTTGTGGAGTGTAGGTCAGTACAAGGGCTCGGCAAGAATGTAGGCAGATGCGTTTTTGTTCACTTTTGGAAATTTTGTGGAATTTAAGACTGCTTTTTTGGCTCAGTTCTGGGGTCCTACGCGACAACTCAAATTAAAATTACATCTAGAGTCCGCTCGCTATCGGGAGGGTACTTCATACGTTGACCACTTTAATAAATATATCGCAATGGCTAAATATTTGGAACCCCCACTATCAGACGAACTTTTAATCGCCCCAATAGCGAGACATTTTCCACCACATATTTTCACGATTCTTTTCCAATCGAAAACATTTCCGATGGCTTTAGAACAATTGAGGCAGGCCGATTACTATTTTCAAAATACATATAAGACTAATAACTATAATCCGCATAGAAAGCCATATTTGGAACGCGAAAATTTTGCAAAATTTGATAACAGCAATAGTCGGGAAAAGATGACAGAATTCAAACGTGTTGCACACATGGATGTTGAACCGGCCGGGGATGGGGTTGCGTTTTTGGCGGAAAACTGAATGCCGAGTACCAAGGGGGCCCGGGGGTATTTATGGCGACATTAAAGACGGGTCCTTCTAATAACTATCCTGTAGAGGATTTATTAAATTGTGATTATGAACATAAAGTCTCTGAGACAAGGGCACCAATCATTTTAATTAACATAAATGGATTTAACGTTCCAGCACTGCTGGATACCGGTAGTGAAATTTCATGTATCACTGGGGAAGTTTGGACCCAGGTATCCGCTAGTAAAATCTTTCCAGTTTTTCCGGTTACCGGTGTAAAAGTTTCCGGTGCATTTAAATCAAAACAACGTAAAATTACTCACCAGATTTCATTGAAATTTGTGGCAGGTGAGCATCACTTTACGCATGAATTTTTATTAATAGCGGATCTTGTATATCCTATTATAATCGGGGTAGATTTTTTAAGATCATATAATGCGTTGATAGATCTAAAAAATAGCAAAATTAATTTGGAATTCGATAATAAGCAAATTTGTCTCTCAGAGGTGCATACTTATCATAATTTGTCAGCACCAATTATTCCTCCGAAATTAAAAACATGCGCAATTAGGAATTTTTCACGGGCGCCGCTGGAATATGATTCGAGTACCGAGGTTAATGAGGGTGATTTGACTGTGGAACTTACTGAAAACGAGAAGACCGTTTTTGAAAACCTTATTAAAAAACACGGAGGTATATTTTCGGAAAAACCGGGCCGCACAAAATTTTACGAACATGAAATTAAATTAAATAGTCTTACTCCGTTCGCTCAGAAACCTTACCCTATACCGGTGGCACATAGAGAGGCGGTTAGTCAAGAAATAGCCCGCATGGAGGAATGGGAAGTTATTGAAAGGGCCTCTACTCCATTTATTAGCCCTTTAGTAACCGCGGTTAAAAAGGACGGGTCGGTGAGAGTTTGTCTGGACGCGCGTAGGTTGAATAAAGTTATTGAAAGGGATCATGAGTTGCCAAGACCAATAGATGACATAATGAAAACCATGAGGGGGGTGAGGTATATGAGCACGTTGGATCTGACACACGGATATTGGCAGATTCCTTTGAAATCCGAACACAGGAAGTTTACCGGATTTTTGCACGGTACTAAATGTTATCAGTTTTGTGTTCTGTCATTTGGTCTTTGCACTGCAGTGTCCTCTTTTACACGGTGTATAGATACTTTACTCAGTCGGGAGTTTGATGATTTCGTGGTGGCCTACGTGGACGACCTTCTAGTGTTTTCCGAGAGTTTTGAGGAGCACGTATGTCATTTGGACAAGGTGCTCGTCAGGTTAAAAGATTGCGGTTTCACTTTGCGCCTAAAGAAATGCAAATTTTTTAGAAGGGAAATGCCGTTTTTGGGTTATGTAATAAATTCAACCGGTGTGAGACCCGATTCGGAGCGAATAAGGAGTGTGGACGATTTTCCTGAGCCGTTAAATAAAAAACAACTTCAGGCTTTCCTGGGATTATGTAATTTTGACCGCGGGTTCTGCGAGAATTTCGCGTCTATGTCGGAGCCGTTGTCAGCATTGCTTCGAAAAAACACTTTGTGGACGTGGGGGGAGAAACAAACTCATGCGTTTGTGGCTTTAAAAAAACTAATTAAAAAATCCACAATGTTATATCATCCGGTACCGTCGGAAAAATACTTTGTAGAAACGGATGCGAGCGATGTGGGTTTGGGGGCACAACTTTATCAACGTATTAACGGCGAGAGAAAAGTGATAGCTTACGCCAGCCGATTATTGTTAGACCGCGAACGCCGATATAGTTCTTGCGAGAAGGAAGTGTTAGCGGTGGTATTTGCATTGAGCAAGTGGCGGACTTACCTTTTGGGTACTTCATTCGTGGTAAAGACTGATCATAGGGCATTGATATATTTAAACACGTGTCGGTTGCTCTCTCCTAGAATCACCAGGTGGGCTCTGGCCATGCAGGAGTTCGATTACCAAATTGAATACTTGCCCGGAAAGTACAATGTTATAGCTGATGTTTTATCGCGATTCCCTAGTGCCCGTTTGTCCGTTCCGGACAGCCGTTGTTTTCAACTACTTACCATGAAAGGTTCGCAGGAGTTTACTCAAAAAATAAAAAATTTGAACGGGTTGCAATTGGCCGACGAAAAGTTGAAAAAAATTATTGCGAAGGTGCAAACTGATCCGGGCTTTAATACTCGATATGTATAAAGCCGAAGATGAGCGTGCTTTACTGTGTATCCCAAAATCTCTTGCAGACGATTGCATGCGGGTTTTTCACGAGCATTACGGTCACTTCGGAGATTTTAAAACGTGGACGTTGTTGAAGGGGGTAGCGTGGTGGCAGAATATGCATCAGGATGTTAAGAGAGTTTTGCGTTCGTGCGATATATGTCAGAGGGCAAAGCACTCCATTTTGCCTCACCCACCATTGAATCTGATACTGCCTGAGAATAAAAATGAACTGGTGGCTCTAGATATTTTTGGTCCTCTACCAAGATCTAGAGGAGGAGTTGCCTATGTTTGCGTTGTGGTTGACTTGTTCAGCAAGTTTGTAAAGTTATATCCCCTGAAGAGTGCTAATACTCGCGCAATTTTGAATAGACTAACATTAGATTATTTTCCGAATCTGGGTATCCCTAAATCAATTTTAAGTGACCACGGTACACAGTTCACTTCTAAGTTGTGGGTTAAAGTCTTGACGGGATTTGGTATTAATATTAAACATTGTTCAGTTCGTCATCCGGCCGGAAATCCTTCGGAGAGGACAAGGAGGGAGTTGGGTAGGCTTTGTAGAACATATTGTGGAAACAAAAATACTCGTTGGGCGTGGGAACTTAATAATTTCGAGAAATTTTTGAATTCAGTAACCCATGAATCGACAGGGTACTCCCCAAATGAGTTGCACTTAAACAAAAATAACGATATTCTACTGGAGAAATTCCTGTTCGTACCATCTTCGGTGGGGAGATCTCCGGATACAAAAATGATATTAGCGCGCGAAAGTTTGAAGGGAAAGGCGGCCCGCCGATCAGTAAGTTATCGTTCCAGGCCACCGCCGGATTTTGAAGTGGGAGAATTGGTTTTGCTACGGGCCAATACCGTTTCATCTGCTCTGTCTCAGGAGACTAAAAAAATGTTATTACTTTTTGAGGGTCCCTATAAAATTAAGAAAAAGGTTAGTTATGCTACCTATGTTCTATTACACCCAGATACTGAGATTGAAAGACGGGTCTTCCATGTGAGTCACTTGGAGAAATATTATCTTTGAGGGGATGAGAGGGTCGTGAGAGGAAGTAATAAACAGGGGGGGTAGATGTAACGAAATAATTCCTGGCATACTAGTTTCGTTTAGGGTTGTTTTTGTGTTGTTACTTCCTCTTTTTGGTTTTCGGTTTTGCTATATTACTCGCACACATTCTTGCCAGAGACAAACTAGCAGCCTTTTGGAGCTGGCCAGTTGTGATGATTTAACTTAATGTTACTTGTTTAACTGTGTGTGTCCTGGAGCTAGGTAAGATTGTTCTTTTTGTTCATTGTAAGTTGTAGGTCTGATTGTTCTTTTTTTACTGTTCTAGTTTTGTCATCTCTGTACAGGCTGTTTCATTAAGGGTGGCCACCGGCCATATCTCGGGAACTACTGGGCATAGAAACCCAGGCAAAAAAATTTCATTACTAAAGTGGCCATGAGAAAATCCTGGAAATTATTTTTAAGCTCCGCATTTCGCCGCAAGGGGGCACAACTGAAAAGTAAATATTAAAATTCTAAATTTCTCCGAAAATTCCCACATTAAGGTATACCTTTGGTAACAGCATTAGAAAGCTTGGACAATTCTGCATCATTTTGGCTTAAGGCTCATTGGCGTACCGACCTTACTAAGAGTGGGGGAAGCTATTGAAAGTGTAATCATTTAAATCGCTGTAACTTCTAAGCGACTTTTTCGATTTCAGTAAACTTGTTTGGAAGAGAAATGTAGGTACTTTTAATTATCGCATCCAATGGTACACGATAGTTCCTAATAAAATTACTAGAGGGCGCAATTTGAAATAATTACAGTTTTTTTGATTTTATCCCGGAAACTTAAATTAGATGGTATAATTATGATGTCAGAATCGGGAAGTAGATTAAATTTGCAAGAGAAAATGTGAAAACCGCAGCTCGATATCGTTGTTCGTTTCGGAGTTATTGCCAAAAGAATAATTTTTAACACTTTAATTGAAGATATGATTGTTTTCATAGCTCCGTGGTCAAGCAATCCATGAAAAAAATATTTTTTAACTTTATGCTTATGTAGGTTTGTTACTCATTATGCCAAGGGCCCAAAAACTACTTTAGAATTAATAAAATAATCATGGAAAACTTCGAATTTAGGCACAATAATTATTTTAATATGGTTTTTTAAAAATAAATCTAGATAGCCGTGAAACAAGATCGGCAGGTTTCCAAGTAGATAAATAAATTGGAATAGTTGTCAACTGATTTAATTTTGATAGGTGTTGTGTTGACAAAAGTTTCTTTTTGATGACTATGATTCTTTTTGAATTTCTTTTTATTTATTCCAAAAATTGTGCTAAATCCCTCAAAAATTCTCAATTCTTCTCCCTGGTTTTATGAACTGATGAAGCCAGTTTTACTAGCTGTGGCATCCTTAATTTACATTACACAATACTTATGCACTAGGTATTGGTCACAAACAAATTCTCATTGAATACGCGAAGTGGATCACCAAAACTGGTGGTGCAGAGTTTCAGCATACAGAATTATCGGACCGTTTATTTTTAATGGCTATCTAAATGGTGGATCTTACGTAAGCATATCGTAACCCTCGGCATTGGAATAAGCCATTTTTGAGAGATGTAGCACAAATTTTGATATAGGTAACAAGAAATTCAAAAAGAATCAAGGAGAAACTTTTGTCAACACATCTATCAGAATTAAATCAGTTGACAACTATTCCAATTTATTAATTTCCTTGGAAACCTGCCGATTTTGTTTCACGGCTATCTAGATTTGTTTTTAAAAAACCATATTGAAATAATTATTGTGCCTAAATTCGAAGTTTTCCATGATTATTTTATTAAATGTAAAGTAGTTTTTGGGCCCTTGGCATAATGAGTGACAAACCTACACATAATAAAATTTTAAAATATTTTTTGTCATGGATTGCTTGACCACGGAACTATGAAAACAATCGTATCTTCAATTAAAGTGTTAAAAATTATTCTTTTGGCAATAACTCTGAAACGAACGAAGATATCGAGCTGCGGTTTTCACGTTTTTTCTTGCAAATTTAATCTACTTTCCGATTATGGTATCATAAATATACCGTCTAATTTAAAATTTTGATATAAAAGCAAAAAAACTGTTATTATTTCAAATTGCGCCCTCTAGCAATTTTATTAGGAACTATCGTGTACCATTGGATGCGATAATTAAAAGTACCTACATTTCTCTTCCAAACAAGCTTAAGTTTACTAAAATCGAATAAGTCGTTTAGAAGTTACAGCGATTCAAATGATTACACTTTGAATACCTTCCCCCACTCTTATTAAGGTCGGTACGCCAATGAGCCTTAAACCAAAATGATGCAGAATTGTCCAAGCTTTCTAATGATGTTACCAAAGGTATACCTTAATGTGGGAATTTTCGGAGAAATCTGGAATTTTTATATTTACTTTTCAGTTGTGCCCCCTTGTGGCAAAATGCGGAACTTAAAAATAATTTCCAGGATTTTCTCATGGCCACTTTAGTAATGAAATTTTTTTTCCTGAATTTCTATGCCCAGTAGTTTCCGAGATATGGCCGGTGGCCACCCTTAATGAAACAGCCTGTATATTAAATAAATTACCATACAATAATTTGCAATTTGTTGGTTTTCTTAAATAAAAATACCGACCAGAACCCAAGGCGCCCAACTAAGAAAATATCGCCACAGTACATGGTTAATTAACCAGCATCCAGAAATTGAGGAAGGCAACAAGGAGATAATTAATTTCATTGAAAATGATGATACAACAATTAAAGAAGAAAATGTAATATTAAAAGAAATATCGAATTTTAAACCATTTGAAAAAAGGAAACTGGACATTCTCAAGACTTTGGAAATTATTACTAATGCAGTAGGTACATACTATTGAAAATGAAGAACAATTACTAGCTGTATCCAGGCAACTTGCTCCTATTGAGGCTAAGATACATGCTTTTAAAAAGGAAAATATCGTAAAAATTCCAACAGCGCCAAAGACATTGGAACCTCCCAACAAATTGATATCACCTCAAAAAAGGTTCTTTTCTACAAAGAAGAAACCAAAACCTAAGCAACAACTTCTTAGAAATCCCAGCAATACTGAAAAAGACAAATTATGTTTAGAGTTAGTTTTGCAAAATTCAATGTTGTAATTTTTCCATTGACCTTTGGCTCCCTTGGCAGAACGCTATGATTAATAAAATGTTTTTTTTTCTGAAATATTTATTTACAATCTAACCCTATATGGATTAATAAGTAAATTTTATGGCGGCTAAAATGAACATATGGACATATTTTGTTTTAATTTTTTTTATTTTCCGATGAAAAAAGTTGTGTATTGTTCAAATTTACGAAAACGTAGATGAATATGACAAGATTCACGCGCATGGTTTTTAGGACTCTAAACAGGTGCTGTCTACAGACGCTCGTGCGTTGCTGGGTTCCAGTGCTGCCAATTGCGGGTATTGTGACCGTACAGACCCCGGTCACCTACATTTATTTAAATTTCGAGTAAAATATTGTATATAAAATCCCAGTGAATATGTACTAAGTTATCATTATTCGTTTGTACTTAACAGAAAAATATCTACTTGAATTTATTACAGGGGTTCTAGGAACAAGGGTAAAAGTAAACACAGACACACTTAATGTTACACGAGAATATCTGTGTCACCAATAAAGGTTTATGATCTTTCTTACAATGACCACACTAATATCTGTTTTGACAATAAATAGGTCATCACTTTGCTTTAGACCAGCACTACCCAAGAGGGTGGTCCGAACGGCGCCAACAGGGTGAAACTACATGGCGCTTACTGGGTGAACCACATGGCCCTCCAATAGGTCGAGCAGTACCGTGTTACATGCAAATTTCTTCGATAAGATAATTTTACCCAAACCGCCAACGCTATTTCCCAGATGGCTCCGTGGGATCTAGAGTTGATCAACCCCACAATTCTGACGTCACAAGCGTGGGCAGAACAAAGAAATTTCACATATAAATAGAGGGTGCTTGGCTGTAGGAAATCAGACGATCTTGGTTGTCTCGAAAATCCAAATCTCCTTTGATTTTATCATAGAGACCTGGTTACCTGGCTGCGTAAACTCTGTAAGTTTTACTTATAGAGGCGGGCTATTAAAATCCAAATCTCCTTTGATTTTATCATAGAGACTTGGTTACCTGGCTTAGTTAACTCTATAAGTTTCACTTGCAGAGGCGGGCTATTAAAATCCAAATCTCCTTTGATTTTATCATAGAGAGACTTGGTTACCTGGCTACGTAAACTCTGTAAGTTTCACTTGCAGAGGCGGGCTATTAAAATCCAAGCCTCCTTTGATTATATCATAGAGACCTGGTTACCTGGCTTCGTTGACTCTGTAAGTACCACTTGCAGAGGCGGGCAATTAATTAAAACCCAAGTCTCCTTTGATTACATCATAGAGACCTGGTTACCTGGCTTCGTTGACTCTGTAAGTACTACTTACAGGGGCGAGCTACTTCAGTTCCACCACTACCAGATGGAAGGAGGCCAGAACTCCGGGGGAGTTCCCACCGCCATGGAGGTGTCGGAGAGTCAGAAACCTACAGGTCCGTTAATTCTACTTGAATATTTAACAAATGTTATTTTTTGTTCCTAGTTAGGGATATATTCGGCTCAGTATAATTTTTGTGTTTGTAAAATTTACCTGTGGGATAATTATTTGTTTCAGTAGGTAATGTAACGGTTATTAAACTGCTCCAGAGCTTTCCGTACTACACACTTGTCTTGCACACCATTTTAATAACTTTATTTAAATTTGATTGTACTGGGTGTCGACCTGGCTACTGCTTGTATTCCTTAGGTCGCTTAGACTACCTGTACAATCTACAACGAGGGAATACACTGCGAGGCTAATCAACCTCTAGCGCAGTGTGGGGTGCATAAGCTTTATTGTATTTATTATTATGTGTATTAGCTAAAATAACCCCTCTTCGAACACAAGGAGGTGAGATTCATCACGTAGATGCCGCCTACCAGGGGAATGCATACCCAGAATGTGGGGGTTACAACGGGAAGTTAGGAGACCTCAGTTACAATATGTATTTGTATGTACTTTACTAATATTTCCATGCAGAATGATTTGGAGTTGCTCGTTTGTGTATTTATATATTGGACCGCAGGTTCGACCTGCAGGTGAATCATTTAAATTATCCCATGGGGCGATTCGCCTTAACTTTGAATTTGAAATATTTAATATAATATGTGTTTTGCTTAAGGGCCTGAATAAATTGTTGATATGTTGTACCAAACTGTTTTATTTCTTCCGCATACACAGAACTTTAAAGAACACACAACGTAGGGTATTTAAATTTTGAATGTTAATTATTTCTCCAGCAATGACTGGGGGCCGTAAGGTTACAGTATTTTACCCGAAAAGCGGGTATTTTAAACATTGCGCCGGTTAATTTTGAAGGGGGTAACATCGGGTATTTCTACATAAAGCAATAGCTTTGTTATTTTTAGTACACTTTTCCTAAACATCTACACTTTTTTCATTAATAACTAAAATTATGAGTAGAATGCATGAAATTGTTAATTAATTGTGTAGCGCCATCTATTGCACTTTGCACATTTGTCGATTAGTGAACTTTATCACAGAACACTCACAACTGACAGTACTGGACCTATTGACTAAAGTTTTCGATATATACTACTGACCTACTGACACACTCACAAGACAAGTCACAACACAAAATAAAGTCTGCGTTCTGTAAAGCATTTAGCAAAGTTACAATGATTCGCCATGTGAATGTGGATAAGTAACTATATCCTGTTCCATTTTTAGACGGTGAGTGATAAGGGTTATGTGGTGGTGGTTATGGGAATGGTAATATTGCAATATTGGTAATGTTCTAACAATAATAAATAATAATTAGTTTTACAATAAAGTATCCTCTATTCTCACAATATTTTTTTTAAATGGAACGATGGCTCACAAAACGAAGCTGTAATGAACACAAACTGGTGGAACTACCTAAAGCTTCAGAGAATGATGAGGAATTATTAGTGGTTGTGGAAGGCGGTGGTGGAAGGCGGTGGTGGAAGTATAGTAGTAGTAAGTATATTCTTCTACAAAACATGTTTACAATTTTAAACAAGCAAATTCAAACCAAAAAGTTATCGATATGATCACCACATCAGATAATCCAATCCGAAGGGCGGAATTGAAGTTGTGTGGGGTACTCGCTTCTAATAATTTACCGTTTTTACTGATGGACACTTTAACGCCAGTGCTTGCAGACATTTTTTCAGATTCAAAAATTGCTCCCAAGATGAGTCATAAAGAAAGTTTAGGGCCTATATTCCGCAAAAATTTATTTGATATTTTAAAAAAACCTGGATGCTTCTTTTCTTTAGTTATGGACGAGACGACGGATGTGAGTGCAATAAAAGAATGTGCAATTGCTGTTATATACTAGGTATTTTCAAACAAGTGATGTGACCGTGACTTTTGTTGATATCGTTGAAACTCCATCAGAAACAGCTAATGATTTGTTCAACTGCTTGAAAACCAGTATTTTGGAAAAAAATATTCCCATATCTAATCTTGTAGGCTTTTCATCTGACACTAGAAATGTGATGGTGGGTGAACATAATGATACATTTAACTGCGTCAAAGGCATGCCTGAAACTACCCAGATCAGTTGAAGACTTGCTACGCAATATTTGTTCTCATTTCAGTCGTAGTTTTTCAAGACAAGTAAAATTAAAGGAATTTCAAAAAAAAATTCAAACTGAAATACACAAGATAGTATTGGTTTTCTTTAGTAAGTTGCGTTAACAGAGTGCTTGAACAATATGAACCCCTGAAAGCATATTTTCGAGAACTAGTTTTTGAAGACCCTTCAATTCACTAAAATTTATTTAGAGTTTACGGCATATACCCTGGGACTTTTATAGGATTTTAATATCTTATTTCAGTCAGAATCTCCACTCATTCATAAATTGAAACCTGAAACACAAACATTGTTGATGAATTTATGCAGCAATTATATCAATTTCAATAATCTAACAGGGAAAAATATTTTCGCTGTTGATCACAAAAACCCTCACTTGTTTGTGCCACGTTCTAAAGTTTATTTAGACATATCTGCCACAGAATCTTTGAAAATTTTTAAAAATGATGCTTCTCAAATCTGATATTGATCAATTTCTTAAAACTTGTCTAAACTTGTATATAAAACTTGTTTCGGACATTAAAACGCGATTTGATTTTTCAGATCCAATTTTTAATCTTTTATCTGTTCTTGAACCAAAAACCGCCCAATCGTATGAAATAAAATCACTTCAACAAGTTTTACAAATATTTCCAATAATCAAAGACTTCACAAATGTTCAAGTTTTTAGACAATGAATGGAAGGAGTGTTAAGCCGGGTTCTCACTTGTCCATTTCATTGATCAATAAGATAGAATCTATGAAATTGAAGAGAAATTGAACAATGAGAACACCATTTCAACGATATAGAATTATAGATCAATAATTTTTAGTTTCAATGAAAGTGAAAGCCAAGTCTACTTTGATAGATCAACGGGATTGATTCACTGGCATTGAAGGGTGTTTGAAATGTGAGAACAAGAGTTCAATTTCATTGAAACAAATGAAAACATAGCCAGCTAATTGCTAGCGCGCATAAAAATACATACAAAGCAAAGCGACAACAAAAATCCTACACAAATTTGGTAGTATTTTAATAAGTTCCATTTAGTTTTGTCGTTTTCAACATGCATTTCAAATGGCGAGACAACCACGTGCCTAAGTTTTTAGAATTATATCAAAAAGAAGAATGTCTGTGGAACATTAAAAGTGAAGCATACAAAAACACCACACGGCGTGATAAAAGTTATGAAAACATTCGTTGCGGCATGGAAATAGAAGAATTAACCATAACTGATATAAAAAATATAAAAACTGACCATAGAAATGCTTTAGACACCTTGACGTCTTTAATGGCGTGTAGTGGTATAAGTATTAGGTATAACACTAGTAGAGGGGGAACCACTAGGGTTCAGTAGTAATAATTACTCATTAATAAAATAGATATAAAAGGTTATTTGACATGTGAACACTTATTATGTTATAGACCAATATACATGTCAAGTTTCAATGTTGTTTCCTTCAACCCCGAACCACAAACATTACATGGCGATCCTGCCAGGATACTTGTCATTATTGTGAAAGTGTCAAAAAAAAAAACACCCAAAAGTGCCAAGTTAAGTGAGTGACTTATGTTGAACTTTATGTACCAAAATGGGACAGACTCAAACTAAGGAAGAGGTGATTATTGCCCAGAGCGCGAGTGGTGACGCAAAAGTGCATCAAGAACAAGGACTTAATCGCACGGAGTGGTTAGTACTGAGTTTGATGACCATTATTTTATTAATTCTTCTGGTCTATGGTATAAGAAAATGCAAGCAATATTTGAGAGGTACCATAAGGAAAGAAATTCGGAGAAATGATCTCTTCAAATCTCAAATACAGATGCCAAGTTCTGCGTGAGGACAACGTCCTTCCACGGTAAGCCCAAAAATTTCCAAATTCATCATCATCAGGAAATTTTGTGCAGTCGTTTCAAATATTGCGGTCGATAACTTGCAGTGGACATCGACCCAGGAAATTGGTAAATAATATCAACTCTGCACATTTTATGGAAGTAGTTACATATTTTATTGTTGAACATTTTAAGTTTTGCAATTAATTTAGGCAATGTAAGCATTTAGGATATACTATATTTTTAAATTCTTTTAATATAGGTAATTTCATGTAATTTAGATGATTAGTTAATTTTAATAGGAATTTTATTGATGGATAAGACTAGCTTAAACAATATTTATGAAAATTTAAAGAAAATTAAAATTTATTTAACTAAAATAGGCCCCGATAGACGAAGTAAGGGTGACATTTTACAAAAGAAATTCAATGAAGCTGAACAAAATTATAAAGATCTAGGTACTCTTATTAGTCAGATTAATGAAAGAATTAAGCGTAGAGAAATAAGTGATAGCGATATATTACAAATAAAAGAAAATCATACAGCGATAGAATCGCTTTATCAGGAAATTTTAGATTTTGCGGACGAGAATTATCTTGATTTTCCAGTCTCAAATATGTCGTCTTTTGATTTAAAGGTGGCAGTAAGTCTTTTACCTATCTTAAATGATACGGAAGAAAAAACGCAACAATTAATTGATGCTATCGAGTTATATGATTCAATGCTAAAAGATGGAGACAAAACACATTTGATTAACATTGTTTTAAAAACTCGACTTTCGACTAGTGCAAAATTAAGACTGTCAAGGACATATGCATCAACTGAATTATTAATTCAAGACATGAAGACGCATTTACTGACGCAAAAATCAGATACTGCTTTACAGACAAAATTAACTCGTGCTAGACAAGGTGATAAATCCATCGAAGATTTTGGTAAGGAGTTAGAAATATTATTTGTAGATTTGACAATTTCCCAGGCAAAGGGTAATAATAATGCTTTCGAAATTTTAAAACCAATTAATGAAAAGAACTACAAACTGATGCTTCAGGTTTTGCAATTGGAGCTGTTTTGCTAAACAAAAATAATAAACCAATAGCTTACGCAAGTAGAGGTTTAAATAAAGCTGAATTAAACTACTCGACTATTGAGAAAGAACTTTTAGCCATTGTATGGGCTGTGAAACACTTTCGTCCATATCTATTCGGTAGACATTTTAAAATATTGACAGATCACAGACCATTACTTTATTTATTTAACCACAATAACCCTTCTAGTAGATTAACAAAATTTCGTTTATGTTTGGAAGAATATGATTTTCATGTTGAGTATGTAAGAGGAAAAGATAATGTAACTGCAGACGCATTATCGAGAGTGATTGTTTCATCGAATGAACTTAAAGATATGAATGTGAATTTAGTTGCGGTTATGACTAGAGCTCAGAAGAAAAGAATGGAACCGAGTGAGTGTGTAAAGGAAAATGAAACCTTTAGTGGTAGCATAGATAACAATACTGAGTTTCCTACAAATTCTTGGCCTGCGCAACCAAAAATTGTAGAGATTCTGAAGAAACCAAAAGATAACATTGAATTTGTTATATCTTTAAATAAAGATATCAATGAAATAAGAAATTTAGATCATGTTGCAACAAAATCTGAAATTTTAATTTATGTACCGTCACTTTCGTCAATTTTTCTTAATCCAAAATCTCGATCAATATTCACGCGAGACGTACTGTTGAGAGATTTGGAGTTAATGTGTATAGAATTGAATATTCCAGAATTAATTATAATAAAAGACGAATTTAATAACAATTTTATTAAAAAATTAGCTAATTCCATAAGTACATGCCATGACTGGACCGGTCCCCGTTTATGTATTGTAAAAGGGATTGAAAGAATACAAGACAAGGAAACCAAAAAATTAATATTAAACGACTTTCATATACTTCCTACAAGTGGCCACGCAGGTATTCATCGAATGTTAAATAATATTAAAAAACATTACTTTTGGCCAGGACTTCTTAACGACGTTAAACATTTTATTAAACGATGCGACACTTGTCAAAGACACAAACATAGCAAACATGTTAGAGAACCAATGGTTATAACGACCACAGCTAGAACATCATTTAAAAAATTGTATCTAGATATTGTAGGTCCCATCGAAAAAGATGCCAACGACTTTTCTTATATTTTGACGTTACAATGTGAACTTACAAAATTCGTGGAAGCGTATCCATTAAAAAATAAAGACACAGTATCAGTAGCTTCAGCATTTGTAAATAATTTTGTATTGCGTTATGGTATTCCGGAAGAAATTGCAACCGATCGCGGTACAGAATTTATTTCTTCAACCATGAACGAGGTGTGCAAACTATTACAAATTAATCATATCAAAAGTACAGCTTACCATCATGAAAGCATAGGATCATTAGAAAATTCTCACAAAGTATTAGGTGCATATTTGAGAACGCTGTCAGAAAATCATGGTATTTCTTGGAGTACATGGGTTCCTTATTGGTGTTTTGCATATAATACAACTGTGCATACAGAAACCCAATATACTCCTTACGAATTAGTTTTTGGTAAACTTTGTAATATACCTAACAGTCTGACTACTAAGATAGATCCTTTATATAATTTTAATGATTACCCATTAGAATTAAAATATAGGTTACAAAGAGCTCACCAAGATGCCCGAAATAATTTAGTTAATAGTAAGATAAAAAGAAAAAATGTGTACGATAAGACTATAAACCCTGTGACTTATAACAAAAATGACTTAGTGTTAGTGAAAAGTGAAACGGGAAATAAATTAAGTGCAGTGTTCGAAGGACCTTACAAAGTGATAAAAGACAACGCACCAAACGTTTTAATCATAAAAATGGAAAAGAGACATTAGTTCATAAGAACCGAACGAAACTGTATTTTAGTTAATTAGTTAGTCAGTACTTTTTCTAGATGTTTAAGTATTTAGTTCGTTAACTTAGAATAAGAAAACTCCGGATAAGCTAATTAATAAATAATTTACTTTTTTATAAAAGAAAATTCTTTTAAATTTCCGGGGGAGGTGTAGTGGTATAAGTATTAGGTATAACACTAGTAGAGGGGGAACCACTAGGGTTCAGTAGTAATAATTACTTATTAATAAAATAGATATAAAAGGTTATTTGACATGTGAACACCTATTATGTTATAGACCAATATACATGTCAAGTTTCAATGTTGTTTCCTTCAACCCCGAACCACAAACATTACAGGCGACAAAAGCAGGCATTAAAGATATGGGAGGTTGTCTCAAATTTGAACGTAATCGGGAAATGATTAACTGTAAAATTTGGACAAAAAAATAAATAGTTATTACAACAGCTTTGTTTTTTCCTAAATTTTGGCATTTTAATTTAATGATTATAATTATATGATATATTGTTGTTATATGTGTATAATTAATATAATTAAAGTGAAGTTTCTAGAATACTGTTGTCCGGTTGCACCAAGCTCTGCTAAACTAACAGCGTGGTAAATATTTAGCAGCGGCATGTTATTGGTGAAATGATTGTTATTTGCTGCGTTGCTTGGCAACAAATTTAAAAGACCCAATAAGCTGCCGCTGCTAAATTTTAAACGCGCAATTAGTTATTGAGCAATTAGCAGAGCTTGGTGCAACCGGACATGTATCTTAGTTTGTATGTTTTTAATATAAAATGGATCTCTACTTTTCTTGAGTTCACTAGTTTTAGTACATAGTTTTATTTCACAAGTATTTGAAAAGAATTTTTTTCATATTTAAATTTGGCAGTGTTTACAGTATTGTAATAGTATATGATTTTATGAGGAGCTTAAGTGATGCTTTATGCGCAGAGGCTGGTGTTTGACTGACGAACGAAGTGAGTCAGACAAAAGCAGCCGAAGCACAAATTTGTGGGTGCCACATTCAATGTTTTTCATCTAGCACCAAAACAAGTGACAGTTACCTGATGACATTTTTAGGTTTTTTAGGAATATCTTGAAAAATAAACAATTTTTTTTATTCTTTAACATTGATTTAGAATTGAATTTTGAACAAATTTTGTTTAAACTTTTTTTGAAATTCCGTCAAAAAAATTTCAAAAAAAAAATTAATTTTTGTCGTTAAATTCGGTTATAATGAGTGGGACAAGGACAGATTTATGCGTATTGCAATAAGTGCAAGAGAGACTTCCGAAAATTATTTGAAAATTGCTGGAAACGCTCAAAATTGAAACACTATTTTTACAAAAAATTTAACTTAATTTCTTTAGGAAAAGTAATTGTGGTACTATCCGTATAAGAAAGTCATGTGTTGGACACATCAGATATTTTTAAGTGAGTAATAGGTCAAAAATCTAAAATAAAACACATTTTTGTCGTAAAATTCGGTTATAATGAGTGGCACAAATACAGATTTATGCGTATTGCAATAAGTGCGACAGAGACTATTTGAAAGTTGATGGAAACCCTCAAAATTTGATTTTTACAATAAATTTAACTTAATTTCTTTAGGAAAAGTAATTGTGGTACTATCTGTATAAGAAAGTCATGTGTTGGACACATCACATATTTTCATAATTATTTAAGAGTTCAACTTTTTTACGATGTTAACGATTAATCAAAGTGTTTATTAATACCTAGCTGTACAGTTTCATGTAATTTTATTTGCTTCCTACCTAAGCTAAAAGGAAATGCAGTACCTACCCTCTGCTTCCCACGATGAATTTTTTTTTTATATAAATAGTTTTGGCTTGTTTCCTGACCACCCTCGCTGACCTAACAGTTAACACATCCTGGGAAAAAAAAAAGAAAAAACTTTCAAACAGTACCAATTGTGCGAATTTACAAAAAACTGGGTATGAGAAGCGAGCGGTGGACGTCAGGTCATTTGTATTGATATCCACTTATAATATAAAACCCTTAGAACATAACGTAGACCAGTCGCTGTTATGCTCACAACCAAGTAACATCTTATTTTACATTATATTTAAATTTGCACTATTAATAAATACTATTAATACAGTGATCTACGGAGTTTAATTGGAAGGTTATCCTCAGCAATTACAAATATACTTGTCCACATTAAGAGACAATATCAGTGGTCACACGACCCAACATTTTAGTCCTTCGACCCGGATCCCACGGATTCAACAATTTTATCAAGCATTGTGTTTTTCAATTATCAACATTAACGAACTTCTTCTCCGAAACAAGCAGCATTACACCCAGCAGGACGACTGAACATTGAATTCGAGCCAACATCAGGACATTCCTGTAAGTTCCTTTATCATTACCTTCTTTGTTTGAATTAACACAGTATTTCTTTTTTAATTGAATTTTAAAAATGAGTAAAAGTAAAAGTAAAAATATTTCCGAGAGTATTAAACTCTTAATTACTAAGCGAGATGTATTGAATGGCCAACTAACGCGATTTTCTTCATTTCTTGATACCTTTGAAAGTGATACCAAAAATATCTTACAACTACAAGCTCGCACTGAGAAATTTGAAAATATTTTAGACGAATTTAATCAGGTACAATTTGAAATTAAAATCACTGATGGTACAGATGATCAATTACAAGAACGCGATTTGTTTGAGAATGCATATTACGATCTCATAGCTACTGCAAAAAAATTTATTATTGACAATACGCCACCAACAAATATTAATAACCCTTCGTCAAGTAATGAACCAAAAATAGCTTCTACAGTAAACAATATAAAATTACCAACTTTGAACCTCCCAACATTTTCAGGATCGTATGATCAATGGCTACAATTTCATGATACATTTAATGCCCTAATTCATAATAATAATACAATTAGCAACGTTCAAAAATTCTACTATTTAAAATCATCATTATCTAATGAAGCAGCTCAGGTAATTCATTCATTGGATGTATCTGACGACAATTACCAAATTGCTTGGAAGTTGTTAAAACAGAGGTTTGAAAACAAGCGGCTAATAGTACATAATCATGTAAAAGCTCTGTTTCAATTGCCTATAATACATAAAGAATCACATACAAGTTTGCGAGAATTGTTTGATGGATTTTCGAAACATTTGAGGGCATTAAATTCACTTGGACAACCAACAAAACATTGGGACACATTGTTAGATTCAGGTTCCCAAAGTAATTTTATAACCAAGGAACTAGTTGAAAAATTAAAACATCCTATCACTAATGTTTGTTTACCAATAGTAGGAATAAATCAGGCTGTAACAAATATCTCCAACAGAACATCTTGTGAAATTAAATCCGTGTGCAATGAATTCAAGGCCGACCTTAGTTTTCTCATATTAAATAAAATAACAGGAGAATTACCACCTGTAACTATAGATCGTTCTGTCTTAAACATCCCTTTCGGAGTGAAACTAGCTGATCCGGATTTTCAGAAAACTGGTACGATAGATATACTTCTAGGAGTTCTAGGAGCAAACATATTTTGGCAATTACTTTGCGTTGGTCAAATAAAGCTGACACACGGAACTATAATGCAAAAAATTCATTTCGGTTGGATCATTTCCAGTCCTATTCCTAATAAAGCACTGCAAGGGGTATCTAATTATAATTTAATTTCAAATTTAGCAATTGAACAACAAATAGAACAATTTTGGAAATTAGTACCAAGATCTACTCTAAGGAGGAACAATTATGCGAAGATCATTACAAATTGACTGTAACACGCGATGAAAACAATAGACTGGTTGTTAGTTTACCATTTAAATCAAATGTTCCGCCATTAGGAAATTCAAGAGATACAGCCTTACAACGCTTGTATGCTATGGAACTTAAATTTAAGAAACAACCTGAATTTAAAAATCAATATTACAAATTTATCGCAGAGTATCAGTCCCTTGGTCACATGACAGAAATGTTTCACGAATCGAATTATGAAAACAAATTAAAATTATACCTACCTCACCATGGAGTTATTAAAGAATCAAGCACAACTACAAAATTACGAGTAGTATTTGATGGGTCCGCGAAATCTACTACTGGTATATCATTAAATGAACAACTCATGGTGGGACCCATTATCCAACAGGATTTATTTTCAATCGTTGTACGATTTAGAACACATCGTTATGCTATTACAGCATATGTATGTAAAATGTTTCGGCAGGATAGAATTAAGAATGAAGAGACCGATTTTCAAAGAATTCTATGGCGAAATAACATTGAAGAACCAGTTAAGGTTCTTAAATTAAATACGGTAACGTACGGAACTACAAGCGGACCATTTCTGGCTGCACGTAGTCTTCATCAAATTGCTTATGATAATGACCCCCAGGCTACTTTAATAAATAATATAATTTTGAAAGATTTTTATGTTGACGACTTATTAACAGGAATAAACACAATAGAAGGCCGAAAATTAAAGACTGATTTAACGAATACGCTATTAAACTCTGGGTTTGAATTGCATAAATGGGTTTCGAATAACAATGACATTTTAGAAATAGGTTCCGATAAAGTCCACACGGTACATATATCAGATGATAAAATCACTAAAACATTAGGATTAATTTGGGACCCTAATTCTGATAAATTTAAGTTGAATATTGAAGCCAACGCATTTAACAAACGTGTTACAAAACGAATCATTTTATCAACTATAGCAAAAATATTTGACCCAATAGGTCTGGTAGGTCCAGTTACAATAAGGGCTAAAATAATTTTACAACAATTATGGCAACTAAAAATAGATTGGGATGAAGCTGGACCCATGAAACTTCATACAACTTGGTGTAATTTTTATCAAAAATTGGAGTTTTTAAATGAACTTATCATTTCTAGACACATTCTATGTATAAATCCTATTCATATTGAACTCCATGGTTTCTGTGATGTTTCACAGGTGGCTTACGGTTGTTGTGTATATCTGCGGTCCATAGATTCCGTTGGCCATTACACTGTTCAGTTAGTTTACGCCAAATCACGAGTCGCAGCTCTTAAATTAATCACATTACCTAGATTAGAGCTATGTGGAGCACGAGAGCTTCCTCGAGTGGGCTAATTTTTCTTTCGTGACTTATTTGCTGTTAAGGTACGAGTATAATACATAGTTTTATCCAACACCTCCTTCTGTAACAGTTCTTAAAACATCATCAAAACCCAAAAACTGGTTGCCATGTGGTTGCTATGACAAATTCTTTGTTTACTATTTAATTATAAAAAAACAGTTTAATTATGGGTTCATAAGACCACTAGTGTTTTATAGATCTCATGATATTCAAATTCGGCATTATTATGACTTCATAATAAACAGGTGTTGGATAAAAACTTTAAATTAATATTTTTCAATAAAAATCCATGAAAATAATCTACTTTTTGATATCGTTCGATGCGCAATAAGTTTCTCATTCCACTGATACCAATATTTTCTCTAGGCCGAATGTGTGGTTAACATTTTAAGGTATGTAGACGTCACCAACAGAAGAAAATACTTGACATATGGTTTTTCACTAAGATAAGAATACAGTTTTGCAAAGCTCAATGTTGGTTAAGGCAAAATACCTAAAAACGGTGGAAGATTTAGACTTAGAACTTCTTGGCTCAAAGAGAAAAAAAAATTTTTGTATGGACTTTCAAAAGTTTTCCATATTTAGGTACACATTTCTTGCTGATGCATCATATTAAACAAACTTTTTCAGACTTAATGAACATAATGTCATTACTGATTTTCACCAGTGTATGAAAAAGACTTAATTTTATATAATGCTAGATAGATGTCGAAACATGTTCTTCTCATTGCACATGCGCAGTTGACCAAAAATGGCTGTAGCAATATAGAAAGAATGCTCTGTAAATCTACGGGCTGATTAAAATAACACCAGGTTTGTATGTATATTTTATTTCAGAGGTATTGTGCTAATGGAAAAAGTTCGACTTCTTTCTATGTAACCTCCTTGGATCAAAATTGAAAATGTATATCGTTGTCGAACAGGGCATTGTTAAATTTCCTGTAAAAAGGTACTTACCTCGGGCGAGTCTAGCGATTTAGTAAAAATATACATATTCGCTAAATAATTTTGAACATTTATCAAAAGCAGCGCTTTGACTCGATCATGCATCACTTTTGTTGTGACTAACCGTAACAAGATTATGTAACGATTTAATAAAATTCTTTATCACCGTTGTTAAGATGTGAGTTAGTATGCTGTGAGCATATTTTATCACTTATTATTGAAATTGATTCGGAGGATATGTATGTTGGAAGAAAATCGAATTTTATTGTTGTGCTCTTCTGCTGCTACTCCATCTGTTGTTTTCCAGTTTCATCGATGATGGCCACACCGGTGTTTAGGTTGGTAGGTTTGAAATCTGCATTAAAAAAATAAAACATTATTTTCTGTGTAAGGATTGGTGAATAATCTCATCAACAGAAAATTGGAAGCCAACGAAATACAGCAAATAACTTTGTACGTGAACATTTTATTTTGCCAAATCCTAGAAGCATTCGAAAGTGGTTGTCATAATTTGATTGCAATCCAGGATTTCTTCATGAAGTTTTGGAATTTTTAAAAAGCGAATGTAGAATATCACCTCATTTGTGGGATTGTGCCTTAATTGTTGATACTATGTCCATTAGGAAGCACTTGACTTGGGACGATGCTACTGGAAAATATTGGGGTTATTGTGATTATGGAGGAATTATTCCAACTGATGTAGAAGAAGTAGCATCGGAAATCTAATTAAAATTTTACTGTAAAACGATACGTTTTACGAAAAAACTACAAGAGGACTTTTTTTTCGTAAATCGACTGTTGATTTCAGAAATGTAGAAAACAATTATTATATTTTTTATCTAAAAAGAAATAATCTCATCCCCGTGGTTACGCCACCGCTTGAAGTAGGAAAACAGATTATGGTGATTAAATATGGTACTTATTAAGAAAATACTACCCACCAAATTTCAACAAAATATTCCTTTTGGATCAGGAGATATTAAATTTATTTAAAATAAAAAGTGCAACTTCAACACCCTGTATTTCTGAAACGGTTGAATTTTCGATATAAGTTTATTAAGAAATATGGGATCGGAGACCACCTTGTAGTACATGCGGGGCAACGGGTTGGAACGAGGTAGTAGGGGAGTATTAGAGAGTCCAGGGGAGTATAGCCGCTTATTGGTCCATAGCGTATCTGTTTATACCACTCATGATACTATGTATTAATAATAGATATTATCCGAGATATTTTTTCATATTACATATTAGGCACAAATTGCCAATTGGACAAATATTTCTACATCTGAGTTTACTGCTTTTATGTTACGGCGATTTGTGTTTTTGTGATTATTGTGAATTGTGTTCTAAAATGGGAAATTACACCAATTTAAAATCATCAAAAAAAGAACTGTATGTTCAAAACGACTAAGCAACAGGAAACGTGGATTAAAATCGCGGTAAGCAAAAACGTCTGGAAAGGTTACAAATCCCTTCAGCGGCTGATAACGAAGTTCCAACAAAGGTTTTAATTTCAAAATTGATTATAACATATCCTACTGACCGGCCAAATTAATACCTAATTTTAAAAATGTGTTGGTTCATATATTATTATTAATTACATTTTTCAGAAACAGCGAAAAGTTGCCACACGCATATCTGTAAAACAGAAAGTTTTTAAATAATTAATTTTTTGTGTTGGCATAAGTCATTTTGCAATCGTATAAATCGGCTGGAAACTCATGTTTTGCCGGGCTAGACCGGCAAAAACTAGGAATTTTTAGTTTATCGATTGGCATCATTGAAATCATAAAGAAAATTTGTATTTTCCATAGAAACGGATTATTATTTCTGTCATTCGGCTACTACTGTCAGTGTCAATTTTAAGTATCGCGTGTTACCAATATAAAAAAAATCCCTAATACCAAATATTCAAACAAATATTTTGTAAATTTTATTTATTTAAATAAACTTCGGCACAAAAAATAGTGTGTATTACACGCCTAGAAACTGTTTTGCGAGTACTCCTAGTTGCGGGCCTCGGCCTACGGCCTCTGCTCGCAAACCCTACTCGCACTCGCAAAACTCTAGTTTCAAGGCTAGTAATACAAATTACTAATATTGTATAAAATTATTAGTTCATTTTGCCAGTCAGTACCTGCACCTATTCAATTTCTATTTTTTCTGTTTTTTTATTACACCCAGAGCAACGAAAATATTAAGGAAAATATTGAAAATTTGAACATCAACGATGAGGTAAGTTGCAATTTCCTGTAACCTGTAATGTTATTATTAGAATAAAATTATAATATTATAGAATGCGGATGTTTCCTATACACCCGAGGGTAGGCGAATATTCGACGTAGGATTTAAACAAATCCTTTCAAGTGGTACACATACACCATTCGAATGCAGTTTCATAAACATGGAAGTGACCAGTGAAATCCGAATTTGCCTAAGGAGCATTTTTAATTTAAAATGTAAGATGTTCGGTGTCACGGATCAAATCTCTAATGAACCTGTACAGGAAGGTGAAAAATTAAACACAAATTGTGCTGTTGTGTTGGGCACTGTATCTACTGGAAATGATTATTCGCAGTTGGATGAAATTGCTGGGGTACAATTTTACTATATTTATTTCTTAATTAATAAATATGTATAAATAAGTAGATAATATTAATATGTAATTTTATGTAGGTATAAGGTATATGAAAACGAAATAATGTTTCAATTATTTGCATATTTTGAATGTACCTATGATGTCAGCAACAACTTATCGAAGAGATGAAAAATCAGTAGTTCAGAAAATTTCTAAAAAAGCATGGGAGTTAATGTTAGAACCTGGTAGAGAAGAACACAAATTAGCAGAGGAAGCTAGTGATATTGATGAAGCTAGTATCCCATTTATAACGGTAGTTGCAGACGGTGCATGGTCGAAGAGATCATACAATGTAAATTATAATGCCCTTTCTGGAGTGGTAATTAGTCAATTGAATGTACCCTATATACCTAATAAAGGTAATGTGAACATTTTCAGGGCTGTATTATAGGGTATCGGACTCGAAAGGTTTTATTCATTGGCATCAGAAACAGGTCTGATGCCAACAAAAATCCATCATCTGAGCACATGTTTCAAAAATTGGAAAGGTCCCTCCACAGGGATGGAAACTGACATAATCGTTGAAGGATTCAGTAAAAGCTTAGAAATCCATGGATTAAAATATTTAAAATTGGTCGGAGATGGGGATAGCTCAGTTTACAAGAAATGGTGCATAATAAAACCCTAATGGAACTCAACTAATACATAAAATAGAGTCCCGAAACCACTTGCTAAGAAATTTCTGTTCAAAATTGCGTCAAATGGGAGGCTTGTATAACATCTTTGTAGCATGTAGGTACATAAAATATTACAATTTATTTTTATTTCATTATAGTCCGTGCACACAGTATTTCAAATGGTGGTGCCGTCGTCAAAAAACTTAGAGATGGACTCACTAAAAACATAAAACGCATTAGAATGGACATAGTCATGGCTATGAAACATAGAAGAAATGAGGAAATCTCCTTCTGGAAAAAAACGGAGGCCCTGAGGCACGACCTGCTAAATATTCCTTCCCATGTTTTTGGCGAGCATGCAAATTGCGCTAATTTAAAATATTTTTCATGTAAAAAGGATTCAACTGAAGAAAATGTAATACCTCAAATGACTGAGCATTTTCAATGCTCTAAATCGGCTTACAACTCACGCAGAAAGTCTTATTTTTAATCTCGATAACAATATGGCAGAACATTATAATAGTGTAGTAGCTAAATTTGTCGGTGGAAAACGCGTTAATTTTTCGCAAAAGGGATCATATCAAATGAGATGTGAGGCCGCAATTATTATCCTACAACATAAAAGATAGATATTTTAGTGCCCTGTATCATGCATTTACAAATAGGACACCAGAAAAATACCCTCAGCAGTACATGTATAAACGAAAAAATAAAAGAAATCAACTGAAACGTCGCCGTCTTTTTAGAAATGGTGCTCCTCCTGATAAGTCTTATGGACTTGCTAATGAGTCAGACATTGAAATGACTTTAGAAACAACGGCTTTGAACGATGCTTTACCCGCACCTATTGATATAGACGCAAATGAGTTTGAAAGACGCCGAAATATACTTTTTGAAAAACTTTCTAAAAACTCGCCAGAAATTCTACAACTTGAAGAGGACACAAGACTACAATCCGACTGCCAAAAATAGAGAGAGGAACGATCACAAAGGCTTACAGCTTCTAATTTCGGCAGAATTTGTAGAATGGGAAATAAAACGAAATGCATAAGTGCCGTAAAGAGATCCTATATCCTACATTTCGGGGATGTGCGGCAACTCGATATGGAAAAGAGTGTGAGAGCAAAGCTATAGGCGATTTTGAAAATCTTTACAGTGTAAAAGTTAGAAGCTTATTTGTGTCTGAAGAGTGTTGCTACTTGGCTGCAAGTCCAGATGGAATGACAGAAGACGGCAGTTTACTGGAGATAAAATGTCCATACTCAAGTGCAAACAGATATCTAGCAGAAGCAATAGTAGTTTATGCAACAAGGTAGGAATTGAGAGATTCTGACGAGTGTGAAAATTGCGCCAGAGCGAAGCGAGGGTGAAACGCGCTAACAAATTAAAACAGCATAAAGCTTCATTCACCTAGGTGGTAGTGCGGTGCTGTTGTTGTGCCGTGCTGCGTGCAAAAGTTTGTACCATGTGAATTTATAGAAGCATTCAGATAAACGTAGTCACGTGCAGTTGCGTTGGAGTGCCGTGCTAGGACGTGCAAAGGTTTTCAATCTCCAAACTTTTGGCACTACACTACAGCTTCATTCACATAGGTGATAGTGCGGTGCTGTTGTGCCGTGCTGCGTGCAAAAGTTTGTACCATGTGAATTGATAGGAGCATTCAGATAAACGTAGTCGCGTGCAGTTGCGTTGGAGTGCCGTGCTAGCGGATGCAAAAGTTTGAAAATTTCAAACTTTTGGCACTGGCACTATCAACGGCCCGGGATCAGCTGACTTGTGTTTATAGTTTATGTTTTGTGAAAACGTGGTGAAAGTGACAATGTCTGATAAAAATAATTTCGATGACCTCTTGGCCAAAACAACCATTAGGAAACTGCACCTAGCCAATGGTTCTTTCACAGACATCCTTGCAAAAGGCACCGTGAACTTTGTGACAGACGGAAAAAGCAATCAACAGCACATCGAGCTAAAGGACACCCTACACGTCCCAGAACTTAAGACAAATTTATTGTCTGTTGCCAAAATCTGCGAAAATGGTTTTCGTGTAACAATTAACGGAGACAAGGCTGAAGTTTCAGACCGTACAGGCAATGTTATCATGACTGGAAATCGTACAGGTGACCTCTACTACGTTAACGACGTCAGCGAGATGGCAAATCAGGTAACAGTGGCCAGATACCCTGAAACCGCTACAAAAAACACACTTTTGTGGCACCGCCGAATAGGTCATTTAAATTTCGCAGATCTAAAGAAACTTTCAACATGTGTAGACGCTAAAATTTGTGAAATCAAGAACACAACCGAACTGCAGTGTGATGTGTGCATTCGTGGTAAACTAGCGTGTATTCCATATCCTGAAAAGTCTGACAGAGCCACAGAACCCCTGGAAATAGTGCATTCAGACTTGTGCGGCCCTATGAACACCACGTCATTGAACGGAAGCCGTTATGTAATTACTTTCATCGACGATTGTACGCGATGGTGCGAAGTATATTTTCTAAAACAAAAAGGTGAAGCTCTCGTAAAATTTAAAGATTTTAAAGCTAAAATTGAAAACTCTATGAACCGTAAAATCAAATATTTGCAAACAGATAATGGTACGGAATATGTATGTCGTGATTTCGAAAGTTTCTTACGTGAGTGCGGAATTCAACGACGCCTCACAGTGCCGTACAGCCCAGCCAAAACGGCGTCGCCGAACGAAAAAACCGTACCTTAGTTGAGATGGCCAGATGTCTTCTGATTCAGGCTGGAATGCCCACTAAGTTCTGGGCTGAAGCAGTCAACACAGCCTGTTATATCAGAAACCGATGCCCCTCAAGGTCACTCGATGGCAAAACACCATTTGAAGCGAGATATGGGAAAATTCCGAAAATCAACCACTTCAAAACTTTCGGGTGCAGGGGATTTGCATTAAAGAAGGGGCCTTCCACCGGAAAATTCAACCCCAAGGTCGATGAATGCATATTAGTTGGTTATTCAACCGAATCCAAGGGATACCGAGCGTACGTCCCTGCCAAAAGAGCCGTCATCACTACACGAGATGTAAAATTCCTGGAGGACTCCTTTCCAACTGTTTCGGAACTCTTAAACGATTTTCCCCAGGAGGAAAACGTGAGTATTGAGGCTTTTATAGATTTTAATCCTCCTATTGTCCTAGATACTCCCAATCTCGACGAATACACACCAGGCTACGACTCCGTAGACGCAGCGAAGGATTCCGAACCAGCTGACCCAGCGGACGACGAACCCCCTGGAGAAGACGAACCAGAACAAACGCGCAGAGGGCCTGGAAGGCCAGCAATCATCCGGACGGGACAAAAGGGCCGACCACGCAAGCGACACCACATGGTTAGCGTCGCCGAAAGCTCTTTGGCCGTCATCCCCTCCGACAATGACCTGGAACTTGCATTCAGCGCCGAAATACCCATCCACGAGGCCATACGAGGTTCCGCAGCCGACGAATGGCTCCGAGAAATTGGCCATGAAGTAAAGTCAATCTTAGAAAAGGATACCTGGGACCTGGTGGAGCGTCCCCAGGGAACGCATGTTGTTGGAAGTCGTTTCGTCCTACGAAACAAATACAACGAACATGGAAATGTTGAAAGAAGAAAGGCACGTCTCGTTGCCCGTGGCTTCTCGCAGATACCCGGACTGGAATTCGACACCACCTTCTCGCCCATTCGAGAAATTATCGAACGTTTCAACATGACCAGCTGTAATCCCGTCAAAACTCCCATGGTTGCCGGTCTCAAACTTGAAAAACCTAACTCATCGGACAACCGGCCTTACCGTGAACTCGTGGGGGCTCTGATGTATTTATCTGTGTGCAGCAGGACTGATATCGCTCACGCTGTGAGTGTTCTGAGTCAGTTCATGATTGCCATCAGGAAATACACTGGACTGCCGCTAAACGTGTCCTGAGGTACCTGAAGGGCACGATGGACCTGGGGCTCCACTTTCGACGCTCGTCTCAGCCGTTAACGGGTTATGTCGACGCAGACTGGGGAAACGATGAATCCGATCGGAAATCATTCACTGGATTTTGCTTCTTGTTAGGAGGCTCAGCCATTTCATGGGAATCCAGGAAACAAAGGACTGTGGCGCTATCCTCCACAGAGGCCGAATTTGTCGGAATTGTCGAGGCTACAAAAGAGGCGAAATACTTATCCGCCTTCTTATCCGAGCTGGGGCTCCCGAAACTTGGCGCACCTGTTATATTTAACGACAACATGAGTGCATTGGAACTTGTTAAAAGCCAGGCCTTTCATGCACGAACGAAACACATGGATATTAAGTACTACTTCGTCAGGGAGGCCGCCCAAAATAAGGAAATTACTTTGAAGTACTGCCCCACAGACGAGATGACAGCCGATGTGTTAACCAAGGGACTGCCGCACCTAAAACACTCCGTCTTTTCGACATCTATGGGTTTGGAGGGTGCAAGCGTTGAGGGGGAATGTTGAAATTGGCAACCCTTGCACGCAGCAGACATGCGCTTGCGCATAGCGCATCCCCTACAACAAGTGAGGGACCACGCCATCTTTTTCACATTCATCAGTTCAGTCAGTATCTTTACAACGTAATTAGCTACTCGTGCTTTTTGTTATAAATTCAGTTCAATATATTTACTATCTTAAACTGTTGGTTTTATTCCACTTCCAACACTGCCGCAACAGATATATTTTAAAACTGTACTAAAAGTCATAGCTGCCTTAAAGTCATAGCTAATCGGCAGCCTTCAGAAAGAGATGGTCGGTTTGATGTTTTTTACTTTCTTATACGTAGTATAAGGAAGTATTGTAATCGTGATTTTTTTCGACTTCGAGATTTTTTATGGATTTACACGTTTTGAGGGCCCCTGAATCCATTCTGACCATTTTCGCCATGATGTCTGCCTGTCTGTGTGTGTGTCTGTCTGTGTGTCTGTCTGTATCCACCATAACTCAAAAACGACTTCTCGGATTTGATTCAAATTTCATATTTAAGAATTTGAACAAATTTGTGGGTGCCACATTCAATGTTTTTCATCTAGCACTAAAACAAGTGACAGTTACCTGATGACATTTTTAGGTTTTTTAGGAATATCTTGAAAAATAAACAATTTATGAGATTCTTTAATATTGATTTAGAATTAAATTTTGAACAAATTTTGTTTGAACTTTTTTTTGAAATTCCGTCAAAAAAATTTAAAAAAAACGAGAGGTATTCTAAAAACTCTTATACAGGGTGGTCCAGGTTGAACGTCATTAATTTTGGGAGGTGATAGAGCATCATGAAAAAAGTAGACTTATATTAAAAAACTTTGCTCAAAAATGTTTTATAACAAAGATACAGGGTGTCAAAGTTTAAAATAAAAATCGTTTTCTTAACATAACTTCTAAACCACTTGAACGATTTCCATTAAATTTCGCACACAGAGTAATGTAGTACATTTCAAGATAATGATGGGGTTCATTTATAAAAAAATCTCCAGTGGCGTAGATACTGGGGGCCATTCCACTTTTCCCTCCAATTTTTGACGCCACTGGATATATTGCGAGGAAAATACAATTTTTGGATTGTATGTTTAATTTAGAGAAAATAGTTACTCTCTACAAATTTTATTTTAAGGTTTCATTTTTGGGGTATTTGAGTTTGAAGGTTTGGAAACACAATATAAAATGCTCTGCAGAATTAAAGAAAATTTCGGTTAGGTCTGAAAAATCCAGAAAATTGCCATCAAGTCTTGGCAGCGATTAATTACGTGGCTAAAAAAGCTCTAAAATGTATCAAAGCCTATTTTGAGAACGTATTCAAAATTTTCTTTAATTCAGCATAGCATTTGATGTTGTGTTTCCAAACCTTCAAACTCAAATATCTCAAAAGCGAAACCTTAAATAAAAAATTTTCAAGAGTAACTATTTCCTCTAAATTGAAGACAATCCAAAAATTAATGACGTTTAACCTGGACCACCCTATATTTCTCAAAGTGCGCGTTGAATCCGAAATCCGACAGCCGAGATAGACTAGTAACTAAAGGGAGTTGACTGCCTAACGCAAGGTCGCGGGTTCGAATCCCAGAAGGACCATTATTTTTTTTATTTTACTGGTTTCTATGGTAACGAAAACAATAATAATAAATAAATGTGATTTTATATTAATAACGTATTGAATGTTGACTGCATGTGATTATTGGCTACCCCTTCAGTATTTTCCAAAGATTAAAACTGTATTATGGTAATGTATAAGAAAGTCATGTGTTGGACACATCAGATATTTTCAAAAAATCTCCAGAACTACAATAGTTATTACTTTCTTATTACTTCGTATAAGAAGTATAGTAATCGTGATTTTTTTCGACTTCGAAATTTTGATGGATTTACACGTTTTGAGGGTCCCTGAATCCATTTTAACCATTTTCGCCATGATGTCTGTCTGTATCCACCATAACTCAAAAACGGCTTATAGGATTTGATTCAAATTTCATATTTAAGAGTTTGAACAAATTTGTGGGTGCCACATTAAAATGTTTTTCATCTAGCACCAACACAAGTGACACTTACCTGAAGACATTTTTAGGTTTTTTAGGAATATCTTGAAAAATAAACAATTTACGAGATTTTTTTATTCTTTAACATTGATTTAGAATTAAATTTTGAACAAATTTTGTTCGAACCATTTTTTGAAATTCCGTCAAAAAAATTTCAAAAAAATTAGATATTCTTAAAACACTTATATTTCTCATAGTGCGCGTTGAATCCGACTAGTAGATAGACTAGTGAGTTTGGGGTTTGGCTGCCAAACGAAAGGTCGCGGGTTCGAATCCCAGAAGGACCATTATTTTTTATTTTTTTGTATTTTACTGGTTTCTATGGTACCGAAAACAATAATAATAAATAAATAAATGTGATTTTATATTAATAACGTATTGAATGTCGACTGCATGTGTATCATGGCAATGTATAAGAAAGTCATGTGTTGGGCACAACAAGTACCTAAAATCAAGTTTTTTGGGACAAATCGCTGTTTTCGGACGAGGCGAAGCCGAGTCTGGAATAGCAGATGACTACCTACTTAAATAAACTCTGGGTACGATTTTACAATACCGGACGTATTAGCGATTAAATTGAATTTTTTTAAAATGATTGTGATGTATTCATGAGTGTATGTTTGGATGCATAACCTGTTACTTTAGGCACTACACACATGTCTGCAGAGTGCGCGCCTTTGACTCAGGTTAACCTTACAGTGCCAGTTATATCCACACGTTTATTGTTCTTCTGTAACTAATAAGTTTAAATAAACAATACTAAGTGACAACCACAGTTTTAATAAAGACTTCCTAATATCTAAACCAATACAAAACATTACATGGTGGCAGCGGTAAAAGCGCGCTTAGAGTTTTGTTTGTTGCAAATTAAATTTTTAGTGCAAAGTGAAATTTAAACGTGATTAAAAGTACTCAATTATGGCTGATCAAAGCCGAGCACCCGAAATTCTTACTTTTACAGGAGATTTAGCAAATAACTGGAAGTTATGGAAACAAAAATTCAACCTGTATTTATTGGCAAGTGGACGTATAAACAAACCTGATAATGTTAAGGTCGCTATCTTGCTAAACTCGTTGGGAGACGAAGGCCTGCAAATCTACAATACTTTCGAATATGCTGGCTCGGGAACACATTCCCCGACAGGTAAAGTAGTCCTTAGTCTTCTTCCCATTAACATTTGACTCGGGGATGGTAAATCCTGTTTTGGAGTTACATTATAGTTCAATATTGCAATGAAGGGGTCCTCGCCATCATTATAGCTACAAGCTATGGTAGATATCGCTATTTGCGTTTGCCCTATGGCTTATCCTCAGGTCCAGAAATTTTTCAAAGGTTTATACATGAAACCCTAGATGGCGTACCTGGAGTCATCGCTTATTTCGACGATATTTTGGTTTTTGGGTGTACTTTGGAGGAGCATACGAAACGCTTAAATGATGTACTCGCGAACATTGCAAAAAGCGGCTTAACACTAAACTTAGAAAAATCCAAAATTTGTGTGACCAAGGTCAAGTTTCTTGGTCACATCATTTCGCATGATGGCATCGCGATCGACGATAAGAAAACTGAAGCTATCATGGTTATGAAGCCTCCCAACAATAAAAAAGATCTTCAGAGGTTTTTAGGTATGATAGTATATTTGGCAAAATTTATACCAAACCTCTCAGAAGAAACTAGCATCCTCCGACATCTACTGAGTAATAAAGTAGAATGGCAATGGTCAGAGAACGAAGAAAATTGTTTTGATCGCTTGAAACAATTGGTAACTTCAACCCCCGTGCTTTCCTATTTTGATCCCCTGAAACACACAATACTATCCGTCGACGCAAGTTCTTATGGACTGGGAGCAGTGATTTGTCAAGAAAACCATCCAATAGAGTATGCATCTGTTGCCTTAACTCCTACCCAGCAGCGTTACAATCACATTGAGAAGGAACTGCTCGCGATAGTACACGGATGTGAGCGATTTCACTACTATTTGTTTGGAAGAAAATTTCAAGTTCAAACAGACCACCGTCCCTTGCTGGGTTTGCTTAAAAAACCCTTAGATGAATTATCACCTCGGATCCAAAGGCAAGCTTTCCGGTTACTTCGATATCAGTTTGATCTAGTCTATATTCCTGGCAAAAATCAACAAGTTGCTGATACCCTCAGTCGAGATCCCAACACCAATGGAATAAATACAGAGTATTTAGAAAATAATTTGAGAGTTTATTGTGTAGTCTCTACGACAAAACAGAATCAAGAGAGATTACGACTAGCTATTGATGAAGATTTTATACTTCAAAAAGTTAAGAATTTCACTCTTCACGGTTGGCCTTCACATAAAAATAATGTGCCAAGTGAAGTAAAAAATTTCTGGACACTAAAGGACGACATTTATATTAATAATGACATATTATTTTACAAAAGGAGACTCATTATACCACAGGCTTTAAAAAATGAGTTTTTAAATTTGATACATAAAGCACACCAGGGTGTAGTATCTTGCAAAAAATTGGCTCAGGAATCAATTTACTGGCCGGGAATAATGGCAGACATCGAAAATCTTGTTCTTGGAGGTGCAACATGTCAGAAATACTCAAGAAGCAATACAAAGGAACCTCTCACTCCACACAAAGTACCCAACCTTCCATGGCAAAAGGTTGGCATTGATTTTAAGAGTCTTGGGACCCTAAATTTTATTGTAATAGTTGATTATTATAGCAAGTTTGTCGTTGTGAATAAACTATCTTCCAAAACTGCTGAAAGTGTAGTGTCAACTTTAAAAAACGTATTTGCTATCAACGGATTGGCTTTAGAAATATATTCCGACAATGGCCCACCATTTAACTCGTTTGAATTTCAAAATTTTTGCAAGAAATATGATATTCAGATAACAACATCTAGTCCGCATTTCCCCCGTTCTAATGGAATGGTAGAAAGGGCCATCCAGACAGTCAAAGGATTATTGACCAAAGCATATAATGATGGCGAGGACCCCTTCATTGCAATATTGAACTATAATGTAACTCCAAAACAGGATTTACCATCCCCGAGTCAAATGTTAATGGGAAGAAGACTAAGGACTACTTTACCCGTCGGGGAATGTGTTCTCGAGCCAGCATATTCCACATCTGGGTTTAAAGAGAAATTAAAGAGCGGGCAGAAAAAACAGAAAACGTATTTCGATAGAACAACTAAAAAGTTGTCAACACTTCAACCAAATCAACCGGTACTGATCCAAGAAAGTATCAGGAATTGGAAACCAGGAGTCGTTGTAAATAAATCCGGACCAAATGACTATTATGTATCTATCAACGATGCCACCTACCGTCGAAACCGGCAGCACCTGAAACCATTGCAACAACCTTCGGTTGAAGAAGAAAACCCCAAGTCTACTCCTGAAGATAATCAAGTTGTATCCTTTGAACAAGACACTAAAAAGGTTAATTCAGATCTTTATAATGATATTGCTAATTTCCCAACGGTAACTAGAAGTGGCCGCATCGTAACCCCCCCTTCCAGATTAGACTTGTAATTTTGAATTTGTTTTTTCTTTTCAGGAATTTATTTTTAATTTTATTTGTTATGAAGTTTTTCTTTTATTTCTTTTATGAAAAGGGGCGTGTGATGTATTCATGAGTGTATGTTTGGATGCATAACCTGTTACTTTAGGCACTACACACATGTCTGCAGAGTGCGCGCCTTTGACTCAGGTTAACCTTACAGTGCCAGTTATATCCACACGTTTATTGTTCTTCTGTAACTAATAAGTTTAAATAAACAATACTAAGTGACAACCACAGTTTTAATAAAGACTTCCTAATATCTAAACCAGGGTTGGCATGATTAAATCATTTTGATTAAAATCACGATTTAATCACTGATTTAAATCAAGTGATTTTTTTATTTAAATCATTGATTTAAATCAATGTTTAATAAAACACTACTGAGAAAATTAATTTTGAAAATATAACATTTTGTTAATGTCTTGTAGAGTCAGTAGAGGTACTTTTTGTCAAATTGTTGGTTTTGAAGAAAATTCTAACATAATATTAAGATCAAAGCTGAGACCAGTCTGTATAACGAAACAGAATATTTATTAAAAGTTTAAAACGGACAAAGATTTATGTAATTATATTGTCAAAAAAAAATCATTGAGGTAATTAAATAATAATTAAATTCTTTTTATCTGGATTCTGGGATTTAATATATTCATTGTAAGCATTACCATTACAAAAAATCAAAGAAAATCAAAAAAATCAATAAAATCAAATAAATCATGATTTAATCAAAAAAATCGATTTTTATGATTTTTTAAAAAAAATCGTGATTTTTTCCAACCCTGATCTAAACCAATACAAAACATTACAATGATGAATAAAAGCTCTACGAATACGAATATAAAATTATTTTTGCGCGCAAGAAGCTACTTTTCAGAAAAAAATATCTGATGTGCCCAACACATGACTTTCTTATACTTACGGATAGTATCACAATAATTACTTTTCCTAAAGAAATTAAGTTAAATTTCTTGTAAAAATTTTGAAGGTTTCCAGCAATTTTCAAATAGTCTCTGTCGCACTTATTGCAATACGCATAAATCTGTCCTTGTCCCACTCATTATAACTGAATTTTACGACAAAAATGTGTTTTATTTTAGATTTTTGACCTATTACTCACTTATAAATATTTTTCCGTTATGAAATTACAGTTATTTATTCATTATTATTGTTTTCGGTACCATAGAAACCAGTAAAATAAAAAAAAAACTAATGGACCGGTCCTTCTGGGATTCGAATCCGGGACCTTCATGGTCTACCTCGACCATCGGATTCAACTATCAACGCGCGCTATGAGAAATATAAAGTGTTTTAAGAATATCTAGTTTTTTTGAAATTTTTTTGACGGAATTTCAAAAAAAAGTTCAAACAAAACTTGTTCAACATTCAATTCTAAATCAATGTTAAAGAATAAAAAAATCTCATAAACTGTTTATTTTTCAAGATATTCTTAAAAAACCTAAAAATGTCATCAGGTAACTGTCACTTGTTTTGGTGCTAGATGAAAAACATTGAATGTGGCACCCACAATTTTGTTCAAACTCTTAAATATGAAATTTGAATCAAATCCGATAACTCGTTTTTGAGTTATGGTGGATACAGACAGACACACAGACAGACAGACAGACATCATGGCGAAAATGGTCAAAATGGATTCAGGGGCCCTCAAAACGTGTAAATCCATCAAAATCTCGAAGTCGAAAAAAATCACGATTACAATACTTCCTTATACTACGTATAAGAAAGTAAAAATAATTAAAAAGTTGATTATTTGAATTTAGCGGGCGATGTTAGCCAATCAGAAACTTGCAGTCAAGACAAGCACATTTATAATATTCCATCGTTGCCATTTTACTGATTGTATTAGTAGATTTCGACTGTGTTGTGCTTGTTTCATTGTTCAGATATTAACAGTAGCGATATTTTTAGTTCACATTGATCTGTGTCATTTGGGTTGGGAAGAGGATTCTCCTTATTAAAATATTAAGGCCGGAGGCGGTTAGGTTGTTATTTGAGGTTCGTTTCACTTAGATAATATTAAAAGTGAAGGCCGGAGGCTGTTAGCTTGTTTTTTGAGGTTAGTTTTATGTAAATAATAGTACAAAATCATAGTTTTGGTTAGGAGTGCAGAAAGTGGCAACAGTGTTTCATTGTTCGTTTGTGTGGTTCCATCAATGATGGAATGTTCGCATGCGCGGTCGTCATAACAAGTTTTTGATTGGCCAACATCGCCCGGTAAGTTCAAATAATCAACTTATTTAATTATTTTTTTTCTGAAAAGTAGCTTCGTGCGCGCAAAAATAATTTTATATTCGTATTCGTAGAGCTTTTATTCATCATTTTAAAAAATTTCAATTTAATCGCTAATACGTCCGGTATTGTAAAATCGTTCCAAACTCTGGAACGGCTAAAGAAAACAACAGTATTATCCACTGACGTTGTAACATACTTAACCAAAATATACAGATTGAGAAAAAGCGAATCTTGGTATAGCAAATAGTAGAGCACAGAGAGAATTGCCGCATTGTTCGTATTGTGATAACTTCGCCTCTAGCCGAAGCGAGTTCGTTGTCTTCGACTGAACTCAACAGACGTACCGCGCTAGCGCGTAGAACTTATGACCATCTTTAGCTGCGGCACACGACCGGCACAGTTCTATCATATACCAAGAAATGTATTTTCCCAATGTGTATTATGTGGAACGCCACTGAAATTAACCGGTTTAAGTATGCGCAAAGAATTTATTGCCAACTGCGATGTAAACACTAGTAAACAGTATATCAACAAAATCTCCTTAAGCCGGGAACAGACTGAGCAAACATTGTTGAACAACAGTTGGGCAACACAGGAGTTCGCTCAATGTATACGTGTTTGTCAACAGTTGGGCCGCTGTTGACGATCTGTTGCGCGATGTTCGCTCCCGAGGCGGTACTTCAAAGGAAATGTGGCCCAACAGTGCGCCAACAGTATCCTCAGTGTGTACGCATATACCTACTGCAGCAATTTGGTATTTGGCACCTACTGAGCGAACACCTAAGCAACAAGGCAGGTCGATGTTGCCGAACAGTTTGTCAACTGCTAGTACGTTTTGTTCGCCAACAGCTGACCAACTGTTGTTCAACAATGTTTGCTCAGTCTGTTCCCACCTTTATAATAACAGCTTCAGTCTAGTTTGTTTTGCTGCTTGTCTATTCATAGGTAGTCAATGGCGACTTACCATTGGGCCCACTCTTTGGTTAATATTCTCTATGGACCCACTTTAGAACAAGGCAGTGTCCCATCCTCCCAACCCCGTAGTAGACCAGTGGCTAAAACACATAACACCTAATTATTACCTGCCCTGTGGTTAAAGTCAACAATGACCACTTTTTTTATGTATAATATGGATGGAATGTTACCCGATATATGCTGAGCAATTTCCAAACGAAACTCCAAGGACTCCAAGCTTGTAGAGAACTTTGGGCGTTTGGGCCTCTATTAGTCACTGATGGGGTGATGGATGGGCTTCAGCTTGTTGACCGGCCTCATTGCGGTAAAGACGTAGATATTTTGTTGGTAGAACACTGTAACGGCTTTTTCCAAATTTTCTGCGGTGTATTCCATGTTTTTAACTTAAAATGCTATTAACCAATGCAGTACCGACAATGTTTAATTGGAACTATTTTTTGATGTTATTAAACTTAACATTTATCCACTACATATACAAAAATAACTGATGATAAGGAATAAGCAGCATAGAACATAGAATTATAGAGTTAACTGACAGCTCATAAAAATACTAATAAATTACCTTTTTTTAACACGTTTCGTATTACATATTATTTAACGATACTTATAAAACGATTTATGTTTATAACTTATTTAATACTATAATATGTTACAGTTTAACTGTTATTCATAAATCAACCTACTTCTTAACAGTCTAGAATACTGGTAATCTATGGTGAGGATAGTGAACTTAGCCATTGAAAACTAGAGCACAAAGTCTAGTTCACGCAACTAAATTGTCATGTTACGGCTGTCCCAAAACTATTTTGCTTTTTTATGTTTACCCCTGTAAAGGTGCAATTTCATGGTGACGCTTGACGCTCCTTTCCAGCGTCAAATCTCATCACGTGGTCGTTCCACGTGACTTTCAGCTTCAAGCGAAAAAGCTGAACAATGTTCAACTTTCGCTTGACGCGCCAGCTTGACGCCCCACTGGGAAGCACTTCTGCACTGTGCCGCAGATGGCGCTTTCAATGTGGCATTTTTACAGTGGCTGTATTAAAGGTATGGTCCGTAAACCAACCGCACTAACCGGTCGGTTTACAGTTGACATTTCCTTGGTCGATGCGCGGTTCGCTTAAACAAGAATGATTACGGAACAGTAATGGTTAGAATATTTTGTGGTTAAAAATACTTAAATTTTGGAAAAAATTTCCCTAAATCCCCTAGATTTATGAAATTTAAATATAATCCAAAATAAAATTATAATTGATGGGTAAATGAAAAATCTGAAATAAATTTATTACACTCTAAGCCAAGATCAATTTGCTCTAAATTAACAAAATTTCGAGATAATTCATGAATCAGAAGTTTTTTACTTTGAAATAATGCTTTGAATGTAATTTTTTAACAACAGTCCACAAATTAAATATTATAGGTTAAAAAAGATGACAATAAATTGACAGATAAAGAGACAAACCAGACGAACCGTGCTTTTTAGAGCGGTCAGTGTGGTTCGAGTCAACCGTTGTTTCATGGTCCGAATCACCGGTTCGATTAGTCGGTTACAGTCGAACCAACATTTCGGAACGGGAACCGCTATCAAAATAACTGACCGGTTGGTTTACGGACCATACCTTAAAACAGTGGCGACAAGTATGGCTAAGCCCCGCCCATCCGCCATGAGGAGGCTAATTTTAAATTGAAAGTAAAGTAGTGAGTTAGGAATCCAGAAAATAAATGAGTTTTGTTGGTAGTAAAAGAGCATAATTTATTGAATAATTCCAATAAACGTCCACTTTGGTTCAAAATATATTAATTTACTGGTTAATGTATAGCATAGAACAAACCACCTTTCTGCAATAACAAGTTCAAAGTTAGAAATTTGTTTAAAATATAGCAATACGAGTATAATATTATAGAGTATAAAGTATTGGCAATAAAATTGGTTCTAAGGAAGCTGAACTAATAAAATGATTATAGATTATAATTATTACATTTATTAATACAAAGATAGGGACATACAAATAACATTTCACAATACGTGACCATCAGCAATAGATTTACTGGCAAATTTTTTGTAGCTTTGTTATTTTTGTTGTAATTAATTTTTATATTAAACACAGCATAATAATCTGTTATCTGTTAATAATTTTACATTTTAAATATTCTATGGTGTCCCCCAATTTTATTAGAGCCTGGCACCCCTAAAAACCGCCCTTAACGTGCACGTTCGCGGTTTTTGTATTTTACCGCAAAACGGTTACGATTTCGCAATTTTAGCCTCTGTACAAAATTAATCCTTATAAAACTCTGCAGAAAAATTTTATTTATCACTTTTCCTTGTATAGGTACAGTAGTTCTCAAACTGCAAGCGCCCTAATACAGGGTGTAACTGACATGCTTGGCCAAACTTTGTGAGCGTGTTGAAGGGAACAAAAGTATGAAAAAAATTCCTATAAACAAGGATCCAGAAATGATTCCTAAGGGAGGTACAGCCCCCTAAAGAGGGCACATTGACGATGTTTTTTTCTAAATATTTTCTAAACGAATTGACATAGACTCATGAAATTTGGTATGATGAATAAGCATTAAATACTGAACAAATTTGTGAAAACAAAATTTTTAAAATTTAGTCAGGGGCGCCCCTCAACGGACAACAAAAATTGGCCAAAATTTACCCTCCAACCTTTCAGGTAAAAAACGCCGCTGACTAAATTTTTTAAATTATGTTTATAGAAATTTGTTCAGTATTTAAAACTTAATTATCATACCAAATTTCATAACTTTATCTCAATCCGTTTCGAAAATATTTACAAAAAACCATCGTCAATGTGCCCCCTTTAGCTGTACTTCCCTTAGGAATCATTTCTGGACCCTTGTTTATAGAAACTTTTTTCTTAGTTTTGTTCCATGTAACACGCTCGTAAAGTTTGGCCAAGCATTTCAGTTACACCCTGTATATGGGTAGTTAGTATATATTATTTATTATTATTAGTATACTCCCTATAACAAACCTTCTGCAGCGAAATACTTTCAGGTCTTGGAAATGTACATACTTCCGATCCCCTCGGCGCTTGCTCGATGTTATTAAAAATTAATTTAATATGTATTGGCTTGAAAATTGGGAACCACTGTATATAAGAAAAAGTGGTAAATACACTTTTTGTGGAGAATTTTAAAAGGATTATTTTTGTACAGAAGCTAAAATTGCGAAATCGTGACCGTTTTGTGGTAAAATGCGAAAAACCACGAATATGCACGTTGGGGGTGGCTTTTAGGGGTGCCAGGCTCCAATAATACTCTAATACAGTTCATAATATTGTAAGCACTTACAAGGGTCACCTTAATAGACCTCATTAACATGAAAACTAATCCACAAATTTTACATGAAATGGTAAAATTGAAGATAAATCATATCAAACACATGTAAACAAACGGACGATTCGCCTCCTAATGGCGGACGAAACCACGTGACTACAGGAACCAATTAAAAATGGGATGTCTACTTGTCGCCACTGTTTTAATACAGTCACTGTAGGCATTTTTAATATATTTTGGTGTCCTCGATCTAGTTCTTTATGATTTGTGGTAATGAGTTTGCGCAGAAGAGGAAATTTTAGTAACTTTTTGGGGATTTTATTGGTAAGTTTTGACAGTTTCACGCTCGCTGTTGCCGACTGATCTGATTCAGTCGTTGCATCTAACGCTCACTGAAGTTTTGACGCTCCAGCCACAATACATTCAAGAGGAGAAGTGCGAACCTAACGGTGAACGCGAGAAACACGATTTTTGCGTCTGGTTGAGGAACTACTACATTCCCCGCGAAAATTTAAAATTGTACATTGCGTTATACACCCACCAACTATTATTTTTTTCAAATTATTCCATGCATTTAATATTTAATTTCAATGAAAATTAACTTTCATTGAAACTAAAATTAAATACACTGAATAATTGAAAAAAATACAAAGTAATAAATAAAAAATAGGAATATTTAAAAAAAAAATTTATTTCACCATAAAAATATAAATAAAACATTCAGTCTTCTTTCAAATAGCGTTAATAAATACAACAAAGATATAATCAATACATTTTTAATAAAATTTATGTGAAAGAATTAAACTTTTAACTTAGATCGATGATCGATGTTCTGCTTCACGATCTGATGCTCTCCATCAACTCGGAAACCCTAAAACAAGAATTACATAAGTAGTTTAATACAATTCTAATTTCTTACAAAATATGTATTAAAACCATAAAGTGAAAAATTAAAATATAAAACTGGTGTATTTATAAATAAAAGCAAATATACTTCAACAGTTCTAGGTTATGTTTGAAAAGTTACAAATATTTACTTCTAAATTTCGTTACATTTCAGTAGAACTGGTTCGTTCCAATTCCCAATGGATAAAAAAACAAAATAAATACAAGAAAACTTACCAATTTCGTATCGCTCATATCCGAAAATGTTAAAAATAACAAATTGACGAGAACTTCCACATACGTCATCACAAAGCAAACGATTTAAATCAGTTGGACTGGATGACAGTAATGACACCCTGACACCACTATCAATAAAATCCCCTAAAAGTTACTATGTTAGACAGACATGTATCATGTCATCTCTTTTATTCTTGATTATTAGAGCCCCGTTGTGCGTGGTTGTTCAACTACTTACCAGACATGCGCACAAGTGTACTGTTGGACAGAGACAGACTCTGCTTTACTACACTACCAAAAAGGAAGACAGTATGATTTCGACTCAAGCCAATCAAGTCTTTGCTTCCGTTGTTCCTATCTGAGTTTCACCCATGTGCTCCAGCTGTCAAAAATCAGTCACATGCACAGATATCTTACTCTTTCTAAATAGATAGCCATTGCATAAAACCATGAATGAGCCGAATTGAAACTGCACACGGGGGTATTTGGACTTGCGCACAAGTAAATATTGCGCCCGCGAATTCAAACAAAATATTGTAATAGGTCCGAATCACATTTCAATACCGTGCTGTAATGTTGGTTGCCAGACCAATTTTAGGGAATTTGCTTTTTATGTTTACCCCCTGTAAGCCATCTCTTTTGCACATACATCTTACTCTTTTTAATTAGAAAGCTAAAGCAAATGCGCAAGTACAAATACTCCCGGGTTCACGATTTTCGACCTTATTGAAATCTTCAATTTGTCGCAATTTTTTATCGTGCAGTCCATATGCTTTAGTAATCTATTTAGAAAGAGTAAGATATCTATGATTCAAACAAAATATTCTAATAGGTGCTGTAGTGTTGGTTGCCAGACCAATTTTAGGGAATTTGCTTTTTTATGTTTACCCCCTGTGCCATGTCTTTTAAACATACATCTTACTCTTTCTAATTAGAAAGCTAAAGCAAACGCGCAAGTACAAATACCCCCGGATTCACGATTTTCGACCTTATTGAAATCTTCAATTTGTGCACTTTTTCATCGCGCAGCCCCACAGATATCTTACTCTTTCCAAATAGATAGCCATTGCATAAAATCATGAATGAGCCGAATTGAAACTGCGCACGGGGGTATCTAGACTTGCGCACAAGTAAATATTGCGCCCGCGAATTCAAACAAAATATTGTAATAGGTCCGAATCACATTTAAATACCGTGCTGTAATGTTGGTTGCCAGACCAATTTTAGGGAATTTGTTTTTTTATGTTTACCCCCTGTAAGTCATGCTTTTGCACATATATCTTACTCTTTCTAATTAGAAAGCTAAAGCAAATGCGCAAGTACAAATACCCTCGGATTCACGATTTTCGACCTTATTGAAATCTTCAATTTGTCGCACTTTTTCATCGCGCAGCCCATATGCTTTAGTTATCTATTTAGAAAGAGTAAGATATCTATGCGCAGCCCATATGCTTTAGTTATCTATTTAGAAAGAGTAAGATATCTATGGTTCGGAATCTAGAATTTCTTCTTCTTCTTTACCTGGTTTTTAATTTGGAGGTTAAGTTAGAAACTTCTTAGATCAGCTAATTTTACACGTGCGAGCTGTGTAAAAAAAATTGTTTGATTACAATTTTACAATGAGTTCAAGCGACTCGGAGTTTTCGAATAGTGATGAAGAGGTTAGTACAATTTCCTTTTAATTTTTATGAAAATCTCTCAGTTTTTTGTTTTAGTTGCAAGAAGCTTTTGCTAGTGGACGACTAAAACCCGGTTTAAATATCGCTGAGACCCCAAAAAAGTTTGTTAACAATGTTGTAAGTATCAAAATGTTCCTAGTTCGTTCCCTCTTATGTAGTTGAAATTGTATTTCAGGTTGGTTTAAAGCAAAAACTCGTGGACTTCAAACTGGATCTTCCCTGGCTTGAAACTCTCGATTCTATAAATGACCAAGCACCTTTAGCACCTGAACTAGCTGCGCAAATGTTAACACATGAGCAAAAACGTGAAAACCAATTGAAAAACAACAGAAAATTGCCACAATTTGCCCCCAGCGAAGACCCGGTTTTAAACGATTTTAAACGCGAAATGATTTTCCATAGACAAGCTCAGTCAGCTGTGCTAGAAATGATTCCAAAACTAAAATCAGTGGGATTAGCAACTAAACGACCGGACGATTACTTCGCAGAAATGGCAAAAACTGACGAACACATGCAGAAAATCCGTGTCAACCTTCAACAAAAACAAGAGCAACAGAAAAGAAGTGAAAGAGTAAAACAACTGCGGACCCAAAGGAAAGAGGGAAAACTCATCCAAACACAAAAGAAGCTAGAGAGGCAGCAGGAGAAAAAAGAAATGCTAGATCAACTAAAAAAAGTGCGAAAGGGAGCTAAAGATTTAGACTTTCTTAATAGTAACAAGAGTAAGTCCCTGTCTAAAAAAGCGTTGGAAAAACGGCGGATGAAGGACAAAAAGTTTGGGTTTGGAGGGAAGAAGAAAGGTGGTAAAACTAACACGAAGGACAGTGCTGGTGATATTAGCGAATATCGAAAAACTCCAGCAAAGAACTTGAGAAAGGGTGGAAACAAGAATAAGAGACCTGGGAAGAATCGACGTGTACAAAATAAAGCTAAAAGGAAATAAAATGTTAGTTAAAGCAGACAAAATATATGTATTTTCTATTTAAATTAGTTTTTTTTTCATAATAAATTTCCAATTTTACAATTTTTAATCCATGGTTTGGACAAAATGACAAGGGTTTTCAACATTATTCAAAATATAGGCCTAAAGACACCAAGTATCAACAATTAATCAGTATTAAAAATAATTATTAGTAATAAAACAATCCATCATTATATGAGTGGGTACAATATTAATAAAAAGTGGACGCGTCATAAATCGCATCCCATCACAAATTTCAATTTTAATAATTTGGCTTAGTAATCACAAGTTACGTCTAGAATAAAAAATATTTCTACCATTATTGTTAGAAAAAATTCCTCCAAGAAATAAATCCTATAACAAACCTACAATATTCTAAACCGATGAGATCTCATTCGAAAAAACAAAACCCCCCGAACCCCAAAGATCTCATCGTTGAATAGTTCAATAAAAATCCAAATTTACATCGGACTTTTCAATAATTATTGCTAAAATTCATTCCTTATAACAAATTCCGAACAGTTTCCACAAATTTCGTTTTTGTTATCATTCAAGTACCTACGCAGGGTTCAACCTACGGCGCAGCCTTGAAAAATACTCGAACACGAGTAAAAATCCCCGAAAAGGGCTTTAGAAAATCCTGCAAGAAGCCAGTAATCTTTCAGCGAGGCGGCAACATTCCTACAAAAAAAACCATTCAGTTTTTTAGATGAAAAATGTAAGAAAACTCCCTTACCGTTGCTCGAAGTCGTCAACAGACGATACAAATGTGAGTTGGGATTATTAAACTCCATGGCGGTTTCCATAAACGCCGTGTCCGCTTCGGACAACTGACAATAATCCGGCTCCTCGTAACCACTCGTAATAACATGATCCACAACCGTTATTTCCGGATCCTTTTTATACCGCTCGCTTATCTGCGTTTGCTCTAAGGTCACCTCCTCGAGTTTCGCCGCAATAGGTCTTAGACCCGTGCGGCGAACAGTAGTCGACGCTTCTGTCAGTTGTTCCGCATGTTTCTTCCGCTGATGTTGCAGCAATTTTGCTTTACTGGCGTATTGTTTATGGCACCATTTGCAACTTTGCGGTGTAGTGGTAATACTGCCAACAGTCTGAGAGAAGGTTGGATTGGGTAGCGTTGACTCGTCTGGGACCGAACCCGTTTTTCTGTTGCTCATCGGAAGTGCCGCTCCTGGATGGTTTTTCAAGATATGAGCCTTGCGCTTTGAGCTACTTTTGTAGACTTTGTCGCAATATTGACAGTAGTAATCGCGCGTGGTTTGGAGGATTGGCAGATTAAGTTCTGGAACGGAATCCGGGGGAATATCTGGATGTCTCTTAGCCAAATGATTAACCAACATCCCACGCCTTTTGAACCCCACGAGACAACTGTGGCATTTATAGATAAACCTGTGGAAATCCTGCGGTTCTACTTTGGGCGAAAACTTCTTATTCGAGGTTTTCTTTGTGGGTTTCGGGTTGGTATTCTCTCGCTCCTCCGAATGCATCCTCTTACAATGCTCCTTTAACTTATCCTTACGCTTGAACTGCTTACCACAATCCGCGCAAAGAAACTCTCGATGATCCGAATGGCGCAACAGATGCATTCGTAGTTTATCCAAAGTGGGAAAACTTTTGGTGCACTGTTGGCAATTGTGTTTTCTCTCACAGTGGAAAGCTCTGATATGTTTCCGAATTATACTGTATTTCTTGAATATCTTTTTACAGTGGGGACAAGTATACTGGTTATTGATGCAGTGTCTTGGAACGTGCAGTTTAAGCTTGAGGACATTGTCGAATCGCTCCTTGCAAATCGGACATTCAAACAACTTTTTATCCGTATAATGCGTCTTCAAATGACACGCCAAAGCTGAGTTATTCAAAAACCTTTTGCAACAAATTTTACATTGAAGTGGTTTGGATTCTTCCGAACCATGAACAAGCATATGTCTCTAAAAACCAAATATATCATGAAAAATCCTTTTAGGGGTAGTTATCATTAAACCCTTACCTGTAATCGCTCGCGCAGGGCAAAACTTTTATAGCAAACCGGGCATTTAATGATCTCAGCTTGGACAATTTTCTTAGGAAGGGCATGTTGCATCACATGCAGAACCAGTTGGCGTTGTGTTGGAAATTTTCGTTGGCAACTAGGACACACGTGGTTGGCTTGTTCCTCAGCGGAGTCTGGATCGTGCTCTAGATTATGGATTTTCAAAAGGGCCTCCGATTTGAAGCCGGTCTCGCACATATCACACTTGTGATTCCTGTATAAAAAAAACGAGTACTTGGTTAGTTTTACTATTATTATTAGTGCCCATTTCGAGATGCTCTTTATTTCTTTTATTACACAATTTATTAGGCCAGTCATTCAAGCAAAAAAGGTACACATAAATTCCAAAAGTTTTGAAACTTGAACACAAGTTTGAAAACGCTAAAATAATATTAAATCTAAATTTGCAACCCGTTCGGATGACTGGAAAATGGTTAAAAATTAGAAAAAAAAACAATTGGCAATAGCTTTTTGTACAAAATTGCAAAAGATTTGCAAACTTTATGTAATACAGCGTGATCAGCAATGACTGAATCTGTTGGTATTAAAACAGTTGCGAAATTAGGAATTTTTTTTGTGGTATGATTTGCAAACCTGATTGTCACAATTAAAAATGTCAGTTTACAAAATCTAAGGTTATATTATGGTGAAGTATTGTTATGTTGAGATTGTCAAGATTGTCAAAAGTTGACAGTTAAATGGGCGCGCCAACGCCGTTGCGGTTGTTTGCGTCAATAGTACCAATTCCACTAGTTATTTTTTCAATACCCACAGATTCAGTCATTCTTGATCACGCTGTACTTATAACATAGTCCTGAACCCACATGCCAATTTGCATAAATTTTCGAGGAACGGAAGTATGTTTTTTTTATTTATTTTATTACTCGGGGTGCTGAATTATTTAACAGAGTGGGCTACAAATGTTCGTTACACTATACTTTGAATTTGCAATTTCCGTTTCTCTAAAATTTATGCAACTTGGTATGTGGGTTCAGGACTATATTATAAGTAGTACATAAAGTTTGCACAACTTTTGCAATTTTGTAGGTACGAAAAGCTGTTGCAAATTGTTTTTCTTTCAATTTTTAACAATGTTCCGGTCATCCGAACGGGTTGCAAATTTTAGATTTCATATTATTTTAGCGTTTTTAAACTTATGTCCAATTTCAAAACTTTTGCATTTTTTAGGCAAAATGGACTTTGAAATGCTTGAATGACTGGCCTATATGTATAGCGAAGGATAGCATGCTAGCAATACATTAGTATTACATATATGATTGTAACAACCACCATACTTACGTAATAATAACAAAGTTATCTTGCACAGAACCATTTGTCAAATTATGCGCCTCACTCAAGTGCTTCCTAAGCGACGAGTACGTGTACTCAGCCAACAGACAACCACAAAGACTACACTCCAACGACTTGGCCAATTGGTGCTTCCTCAAAAACCTCTTCTTACATTTCAGCAGTTTCTTTCGTGGTTTAACGTTCTCAGTTTTGTCTTCATCATGCACATTTAAATGTTTTTGCAGCTCATCGGATGTGGTGAATTTGGCTGAACATTCAAAACAAGGCCACGTTGGAAGGATTTTTGGTTGAAGTACCGCCAATTGATGGGTTTGGGCGTAGGAGGAGCTGTAGCCAACCTGGAGAAGAGCAAAGTTACATGATATGAATTGCGATGAAGAGTTTATTAAGTACAAACCTTTAGTTCTTGTTTTGGCTGAATAGTTTTGGTTGTTGTAAAGAACAAACCCCCAGTTTCCTGGCTTAGAACCAGGTTTTGCTCGTCGAAGTTGGTGGCTTTTCGCACAAAACCCATCCAATTTGAACTGTCTGAAAATTTGTTTCAATTTAATATAAAACTGTTCCAACTTTAGTAGGTATGGATTGTATAAATATTTAATTTTCTCAATTTACTCGTCTTATCAGATAATTATATTATAGAAAATTTCGGTTTTCTTAAATATTTTAACAATTTATTCTCAGTTATTAAATCCGCATTAGTGACAATAGGGTGCATAATAATTTGAATTTTGATTGCTTATACTCATACTACCAAATAAATTTTTCTTGTGATGCCAAGTATTTAATACCTTCATCTGCAACATCCATCCGATAAACCTGATTGGAATCCTCAATAAACAAATCCAAGGAATTTCCATTCCCATCAAACTTAACATCATCCCTCTGTTTTATTACTCCTTCCAATGGACCAAATTGCGTACGCATTGGAATAGTTTTCTTAGCAAAAACACCGTCATTTTCTACAAGAAAACAACAATTTAACCCAAAATTGTACTCGAGTTAAGCTTAATATTACAACCATTGTCAATTTTATTAATAACTAAGTACGATTCAGGCAAAGAAGCTCTGGCTCTGGATAAAATCGGCTTATCAGTTATACTATACACACAAGACACTGCAAAACAAACAACATTGAGTTAATAGATTAGAAGACAAGCTTCTTGAAGAAGTTAAAGACTTACGAAGCTGCTCCTCTGGATCTAAGTTATTTTGGCGTTGTCGGGTTTCCATTTTATATGGCATGACTTCGTCCAAGTTTTTCGGTAAATTCAACTCCTGTCCCGACATGCTGTTTATGTAATTACTGACGACTTGTGCGTCCACTTGTGTGACTACCGTAGCGTCCATCATCTCATCATTCAACTCGCTTTTCAACGTGTTATCATCCAACGCCAGCAAATCGGTGTCTAGAAGCGGATCCAAAAGCTGCTCGTCTTGCAAACAGCGCTCCACCAACAACTCCTGTGTACTAACACTGTAGGAAATCCCCGTTTCCTGATCGGTAATCAACAGCTCCACTTCCTGTTCGTTCTCTGGAACCAACTGGAAACTTTCGCCGACATTCGAATTGATTGGATGGCCAGACATTTGCAGAAACTGATTATTTACTTCTTGATTGGTTAAATCGGAGGTTGGTGGCATTGTTTCCAATGTGGAGTTGGGAAATTGTTCGTTTTGGGAGTTGGAGTCTTGAGCGACAAGTTGATGGATGACTATTGGATTGTATTCGGTGGATGGTTCGTTGTAAACTGGACTGTAGCGTGCGACTGAACTCATGTTGGGGTCTAAGGGGCTCACGTGAGGGTCGTAGTCATTGAAGATGACTTGGGGGGGCGAGGTGCCCACGGCGCCGTTGTCCAGTTTAAAGTCTTTAACGTATTCCACCTAAGAAGCAAATTTAATCATATTAACGTTTTTTCTTGATTTTTTAGACCACATTACTCTAATAATAATAATAACAAAAATGTTTTTGAAACTTACAGCAATATACAAGAGAGTAGAATTATTATTATTCCCCATTTCCCCTTGAGTATGTCCAGGGTCCCACTCCAGTGGGTCGACCAAAGTTAAATCCTGAGCCCCATTATCTGGAGCTCCTTCCACACTATCCATTTTGTTGTTGTTGTTGTCAGAAAACCAAACAAAAATGCATTCTGTAAAACAACCATCAACTACCCTTTAGAACATTATGCAATCACAGACAAGCATTATGGATTTGTTTCGTAGATTTCCAGGAAAAGCTTTCATTTTCCCCATAATAATATTACGGAAGAATCCATTTTGAATTCGTGGAGAGGAGTTTACAAAAATAGCCAAATTCACACCTCGATTTTAACCATAGTTAATTCATAGAAAACAACTATTTGACCATAATTTACTTATAGGAGTTGTTCATGGGTTTTGGGATAGTTTTTTAAGGAATTATGTAGATTTTATTGGATATTATTCAACCCCAACTCACCTTTCAGACGAAAGCCATTTATCTCACTTATCTCCCCACTTCTTCTCAGTAAATTTCCAACGCGGGAAATTCAAAACGAACATTCATTTTATCATTCTGTCTTTTTCATCTATACAAGTTAAAGCAAGATGCAATATTTTCATCGACTACTTCGCGAAGAAGACGAATGGTCGATGTAATAGCGTCATTTTTAACAGCTGTCATCTACGTCTGTCACTTTGACAGCATGTGTCAAAATAGTTTTCTTTGATAATAAATGAACCAAAATGTCCTCAGAATTAAAAATCGGAAGGCGCGTAGAGCTAACAGGAAAAAACCTGCAGGGAGTTATAGCCTACAAAGGTACAACAAAGTTTGCCGCAGGGGAATGGATTGGGGTGGTACTCGACGAACCAAAAGGAAAAAACAACGGTTCAGTGCAGGAAGTGCAATATTTTAAAGTAAGCTCCGTTAAATTGTATCCTGTAACAAGTATGCTAAGCTTTTCTTATAGTGCGAAGAAAACCGTGGAATGTTCGTCCGGGCGATACAAGTGGTTCCGTTGGATGAAAACGGCAAACCGATGGAAGCAAAACGAGGTGGTGGTGGTGGTGGTGGTGGTGATGAGATGAAGGTGTCCAAAATCGCAAGGAGTCGCCCCAGCACGTAAGTCAAGTTATAGATTTTTATTCCAGAAACAAGGCCGCAATCATATCATTATCATTTACATTTTAATGTTTATAGTACCAATACTAGTACTAGTAGTAGCACTCAAGGGACAAAACCGAAACCTACAACGTAAGTACTTAACTGTATTTTAGAATTGTATTGTGTTTTGGTTATTCAAGTCCTTTACAATTAGAATGGTTTGGGATAGGTTGGAAAATTAATAGTTTTTTTGAGGTTAGGGGTTATATTATCTTGGAACTTGCGAAATATATTTTTGGGGATTCTTAAGAATCTTTTATAAAATTGTTTAGAAATTTTTCGAGTGACAAAAATGATGTAACCCTTGAAGTTTCCAAATTTCCAAACATCAAAAGTAACATTTGGTAGTTAATAAATTGTTGGTGTGATTTTCACCACAAATACGTGAATTTTATTAAATCAAAATTTTTGCATAACATTTTTTTAAATTAGTAGGTAGTTTATTTGTAAACACTTCTACAATAATAACATTTTGTCTGATAACGCTGCTTACGGATAGTGTTCGTCGGAAAACTTCTCCACAAAAAAGACCGCCAACTCTATCAGCGTCCAGGTACCAATTTCCCCTCTAATTTCCTATAAGTAAAAACCTATTAAATAGTTATTTTTAATTTTTCTTTTGAATAGTTCAAGAATGTCGCTTGCAAGCAGTCGACAATCTTTGACTGGCAGCCGGCAATCTTTGACGGGAAGCAGGCAATCGTTAAGTGGAAGTCGGACTCAACTGGCGTCACCTTCGATGGAAAAACTTGCAGATGGTGCTGATACTCCCAGTCAAATTCCGAAAAGAGCGTCGTTTGTTGAGGTAAGTTTTTTGAAGGCTCCAAAAACAGTTTCGAGATGCTGGTTTTGTTCTTAGACTGGTTTCGTTGAAACGTTGAAGCCTCAGTTTACTCCGGGGAATGTTATAACCACTACTCCAACTCCCATTACTTCGGTTGAAGAGAAAATCAACAATATACAGATGCAACAGGAGTTGGATAATCGAGCTCAACAAATCAGAGATCTGGGTGAGAAGCTAGAAACTTTAAAGATTAAAAGACAAGACGATAAAGAGCGGCTTAAAGACTACGATAAGTTAAAGATACAACTGGAGCAGTTAATTGAGTTTAAATCCAAGATTATGGACGCGCAAGCCAGTTTACAGAGGGAGCTTCAACGAGCTAAAATGGAAGCAAAAGAGGCAATTGAAGCTAGAGAGGCACACGTTGAAGAAGTTGCTGATTTGGCTGAGGCCGTGGAGATGGCGACGTTAGACCGAGAGATGGCAGAAGAAAAAGCAGAAACCCTTCAGTTGGAGTTGGAAGTGTGCAAGGAAAAACTGGAGGAGGTCACCTTAGATCTGGAGATACTAAAAACCGAAATGCAAGGAAAAACAGCCGGAGGTGGACCTGCGAAAGTACAAGAAGAAGACGGTCTGTCTGCCTACGAAATCAAACAACTTCAACAACAAAACGCCCGTCTACGTGAAACTCTCGTCCGTTTGCGTGACCTCTCCGCCCACGACAAACACGAATACCAGAAACTCCTCAAGGATATCGACCAGAAAAAATCCGAAATCACCGAGCTAGGCAAAACTAAAGAAAAACTAAGCACTCGAGTAGAAGACATGGAGCGCCAAATCGCCGACTTGCAGGAACAAGTGGATGCGGCTTTGGGCGCTGAGGAAATGGTGGTGATTCTAGGCGAGCAGAAACTGACGCTCGAGGAGAAAGTTGTACAGTTGCAGGAGGAGGTGGCTGAATTGGAGGCATTGCAGGATATGAATGATCAGTTGGTGGAGAGCAATGCGGAATTGGAGGCGGATTTGAGGGAGGAACTGGATTTGGCACAGGCAGCTACGAGAGAGGTAAGGGGGAGAAGGAATGGTTTAATATTTGGATAGAAGGTTGAAGAAGTTGCGCGGCGAGATTATCTAAAAATAGTGTCATGTATAAATTTTTATTAAAAAATGTTTTTAAGTGGCCATCACGAGACTTTAATTTTGAGTTTTTTTCACAATTTAAACAAGATTTTTACGAATTAGTTGCAGATTTTATCATTATTTTAGAATGTGTATAATTTTCAATAATAATTAAAAAACGCAAATTTACATGGATTTTGTTGTTGTTGAAATGTTGGTGGATGCGCCGGTGCCAAAAATATTTTCAAATTATTAACTTAGAACCTTAAAACATATTTTCGAACCGATTCGATCATTTTCTTCAACATTGAATCCTCTATAATAATGAAATGTCAGTTTAAATGGTTTGCAAACTTCCAAAATTTCTTGTAGGCCATGCGAGATCGAGACGCCGCCTTAGAAACCATCGCCGATCGCGAGTCCACCATCGGTAAATTCAAAAACCTCGTCCAACAGCTCCGAGAACAATCCCTGGACCTGCAACACCGTCTAGAAAAAGAAACCAGTAAACCAATATCAGCGCTTCCTGAAATTCTAGACTTTAAGAAGATGTTCACTGAGACTAAGGCTCACACCAAAGCCATTGACTTGGAGTTGAGACGTGTGGATATCCAACAGTTTCAGCAGCATATTAAATATTTAACATCGTACATGCCGGACTCGTTTATGAATCGAGGGGGCGATCACGACGCGGTTTTAGTTCTGTTATTGGTACCGCGATTAATCCATAAAACAGAGATTCTTGTGGGGCAAATCAAAGATAAATTTGCTGTGGCTGAGAAGATTGACCGAGCTGGAGTTTTGAAAGGGCACAGCGTTGAGCAGTTTTCGTTCAGATGTCGAAGCACTTACTTTATTTTCGCGCTTCAAGTAAGAAAAAACCGTTAAATTGGAATGTATGAATGTATCTAAAAAATTTATTTTTCAGAGTATTTTGCATCAGTACTACTACGCACTAAACTCATGTAAAACTGAGGCTTTACTCAAAGTTGGAGCAACTTATCCTGAAATGGCAGGCCAGGAAAAGATCATCGATGGTTTCGTAGAACTAATCAAAAGAGACCAGTTGGATGAAAATGTTCCAACCGAAAGTCTGGAGAAGTGTGTTGGTTACTTCAATACTCTATTCCCGGTTTTGTTGGGCTTGGAAAACAAACTAAATCACACGCAGATACTTAACGATTATGTAAAGTGTTTTTTGAGCGCCACTGATGGTTTTGTTAACGACGCCACTGTCATCCGCTGTTTGATTGAGGTTAGTAAAAGTGAAGGTGTGTAAATTTAATAGATGATTAATTTTCTTCTGTTTTTAGACTGCTAATGTTGGTGACATTGGCCTCTTATCTCAACACATAATAGCTACAGCTGAGCAGCTTCAACAGCAACTAAAACTAGTGAAAAGGCGCCTACCCCCCGATTCCAGCTTAGCTAATTTGGGTCTAACCAAAGAAACTTTCGAAAATCTGTATCAGTGCTACCAACATGCTGGGAAAGTATTGAGGACCTTACATGACATTGTTAAGTCATCCACGCATCAATTGACAGCTAGTGGTGGTAAGAATTACGCAGTTAAGGAATACATATTAATAAAAAATATATTAAAAATAAACTTCTTATTACTATGTTTTTTTTTTCAATGAAATTGGTTTTTATGGTTTCAGATGGAGATAAAGGTTTAACCCAGGATAAAATCAAGGATATTGCTTTGAATGCCAGTGATAAAGTTTATGAGCAAGATGATTTGGGTCCAGTGCAAAGTATCAAGAATTCCCTTGCGTTTGTTTTAACACAAATTACGCAAATAGCACAGTTTTTACAGGATAATGAATACGAAATTAGTACTGCTAATAAAAACGAGGATAAGGTGAGTTTTTGTCATGTTTTCTTTTCTAAGAGAGAAGCTGTATGCTACTTTTTCCTAAGGTAACTCCTCCGATTCAAATCCGTTCCGAAGCAGTGAAAAAGGAGTTGGAGCAAACGAAAACTCTAACCAGCAAACTGGAGAACAAAGAATCCGATATAAAAGAGTTACGCAAGGTTCTCAAGGAAAAACAGGAACAACTAAGCGAAATGACCATTCGTAAAGAACTAGCTGAGAAGAAACTGGGCAACGTCAACAAGGACTACGAACTAACAATCGAAAAACTCCAACGGAAACTGGAGGAAGCCCACAATAACTACAAGAAAAAAGAGAAGGAATTCGAGGAGACTTTAGACCATCTCCAAACTGACATTGATTCGTTGGAGAGTGAAAAAGGCGAGATGAAAGAGCGCTTGAAAATGATGTCAAAGAAGGTGCAAATGGAATCCTCGCTAAGTAAAAGCATCTCCGGCTCGCAACTGTCCTCGTTACAATCTTTAGGACCAACCCTTCCAGCTGTTGTCCGTGACTCCCCAATGCTCCTGCAGGAAATCCAAAATCTACGCAAGTTGTTCCACGAGGAGCGCAACCAGCGCATCAAATTGGAAAACCAACAAATTAAGCAACAACTGGACAGTTTGGCGCCGTTGCCAACGTTTAAAACTGAACCCGATTCAGTTTTGGACAGTTTGTTCCGGGAGGGTGCTGCGCTGAAACAGGAGATATTACTAGCATTGGCCAAGCCGGTTTTCCCACCAGTTTACAAAGCGAAGCCTGGGAATGCACAAGTAATGTGGCAGAAGCACTTTTTAGAGGAGAGGAGTAGAATTGATGAGTTGAAGAGGCGCGCTGAGTTATTCCAAGGGAAAGTGGCAGCCGAAGCGGTGCTGAGGAAGTTTGGAGGGAGAGTCCAAGCGGATTTGGCTGTGTTTCCTACGAGGGAAATGACCAAGGTACTAGTCAGTGGACGTAACTCTGTAACTAAATATAATTTAAATCTGAAAATTTGCACAAATGACGTCCGTTATACATACAAAGCGAAAATATTGGGACTTTCTAGTACTTCCAAGGTGTTTAAAATAAGTAAATGTAGTATCTACTTGCGGTACAAGTGGACGTACTAGAGAGGTCACATTGTGTAATGGAAGTGTGCCACTTGTTAAATTAAATGTTATGTATATTTTTAACACTAATGTTTGTTTTTCAGGCTTTGAACGAAAGCAAACCGTTAAATATTGGTTTTGTTAAAATACCTAAAGCTTATTTGGGTGTGGGAGACAAAACTGGAATTGTTAAACTGGAAGTGGATTTTAAGAACTTGCAGAATATCTTAAACACCTTAACATGTTAGATAAATTATTATACTTCGAATTACTAGAAAAATCATGGAGAAAAATATTAAACGCTTCTTAGCTAGGTACTTTTAATTTATATTATCATAAAAAGTTTTGTATTATTGAAAAAATTATAAACAAAAATCCGTGTAGCTTGTAGATTTTTTTCCTATATACCCTAATATTTAAAGTTCATAAATAAAATCGAAGCAATAATTCCAAAAAACTCTTAAAATCGAAACGTAAAAAAATTGTATTCCTATTAGAAAATTAGTCATTTATGTCGTAGAAAAAATGTTCCATAAATAATAAAGCGCAACTTCAACTAGGTTTATAGTTATATTGATATAATAATTACTGCAATAGCGTGTCAGACAAAAAGCATTTTATTTTTGTGAGCTTAAAAGCAATAACCACAAAACTTTTCAAACAACTTCCACGAACAAACATAATGAAAAATTAATAAATCCCAAATTGAATTTTTTCTCTAATTGTAAATAAAACCAATTCTTTAATTTCTAGATTCTCTATTATTTGCGTTTAATTTATTCGAAAAAGTTTGTTGGCTCTCGCTGTGTATGTGTTTATTAAATTTGTTTTGTTTGCATGATTGAGGAGTCAATTTTCAAGGTTCACGGGTACAAATATAACAACAAGTTAATGAGTGTTAATTCCTCCGACAATAACAACGTGAAATTACAAATAAGTCAACGCGTTTAGCCGATGCCCGGGTCAGTATGAAGGGATAATAAAATCGTCGCATCTCACAGTGGCAGGGAAGGAAAGTGACAAAAAATATGAATAGTGCAAGCGCTATTAAGTAATTAGTGAGTCATTAAGTTTAAATAAGTTGAAGCAAATTAAATTTTTGTTTTATGTCAGTAAGGCGTCTAAAAGTACATTAAATTATCATCTAAGTACATCATTTGCAATTTTTGTTATAAATAAGCGACTTTCAAACAGAGCAAATGCGGAATTAAATTTTTCAGGTGAACCGACTAGAAAGAAATTATATCGGGTCGAAATATCATTCTTTCGTTGGTGTCTTGCTTCCTCCACTGACGTCTTTGAAATGTTATCTCTATTGGTGAGAGCGAACCCACAATAAGGGGATTCGACTAATACTCCAATTCAAGCTTTTCTCGCTCAACAAAAACCCAGACAAAACTCCGCGTATTCCAAAGGCAACAAAGCAAGTTCCTCCCCCTTGGGTTCTGGTTTGGTGGCCCCGTCGGCGCCGCCGCTGCACCAGACAGAGTTCAACCTCCCGAATGAACCTGTTACGACCTCGCGCGCCGTTGACGTCACACCGGGGGGAAAAATCAATGGGACATTATTCATTATTTTACTGCAAAACCAAAAAAAAACTGCTAATTTAGAAAAATTGTATAGCAATAAAAATCCAAAAAGGAGGAGGAGTTTTTTGCTCATTAGGATATAATATATTATTCCCTTTAGCTTTTAGGCTTTAGTTATGAGAGATATGATGTTATTGTTAGTTTAAGAGAGTGGACGAAGCAAAGCAAATTAAGTCGATGTGATCGAATTCCATCTGACGACGTCAGACTGGAACTCAAACTGTTAGTTAGTTAGATAGCGACATTTCGTGGAGGTGGACCGCACGACGACGACGACGACACTCTCAGTGTGTTCGAAAACCTTGTGGTGCGTTGTGCTATCATCAGTGACAGACGAGTTTTTTCCTCACGTACGTTGTGCGTCGTGACGCTTCAAATGCCACTCAATTGTTACGTTTTCCATCAAAACTGATGAATGTAAGTATTGAAATTAAACCTGTTTGTGAAGGAGGCATCCGGAAAAAATTGATTAAATCATGGATGATGGTTTGTGTGTGAGAGTGTAAAACCGAGAACGCCCTTTACTAGAGGTGGATATATTACGCGATTTATTCGTCGCAGCAATTTTTGTTTTCTGCACCAGTTGAAAGGAATTATCAAATAAATTCAACATCACAGACATACACACACGCTAATTGTTTCCTTTTATCCAATTGTCATAAACAATAGCGCGTTTCAAAAATAAACTCGCCAGCATTTTATTTATTGTTATTGTAAATCGACTTGGTGGTGGAAATTTGTAAAGAAATGCAAATTGACTAGCCAAATATTTTTTCGTGGGTGTTTAATCAAATATTCAGGTGCTAATTAACAAATATTTTTGTTGATAAATTGAAGCCCAGGGCCAAATCTTAAATATAAAACGTAAAATGGCGAAAAAACTATTTTCTAGGTATCTAAATGTTTTCATCAATTGTAACGTAAAAATACAAAACTTCTACATTTATAGAGACGCTTTTATGTAAATTCACTAAAACTATGACCTAAAAATACAATCACAATAAACTTAGTATAATTTCCTAACAAAAGTCAACTTAACAGAAAAAATAATTTAGTTGTAATTTCGGTGGAGGCGCCGGTGCCAAAAATATTAACAAGATATTCACAGGCTATAACGCTGGACCTGAAACACATTTTTACAAACTGTATGCATGTTTTAGATCAGTCGTTGATCTACAGTAATAATTAGCTACAAAATTGATTTGATTTTTCCGAAATTAACGAAAACCAAAATGTTCAAAAAAAAATGTTTTTTTTTATTTGTTCATTCCTTAAACTTTCAGTTTACAGATAATATCAACAAATTACCGAAATTATTATCAACTTTTAATTACCCTTAAAATAACTTACACAAAAACGAATGATTGGTTTTTCTACCAAAATGAACTAAATCAAAGATTTTTTTTAAAGTTTTTTCTCGAATTAAGATAAAAAAGAAACAGAACTTATTTCAGATTTATTTTAATGTGCTTTATTCAAATCTCCAGGTTTAAATATCTCCACTATCATTCCTTATTACCTAAATTTCCAAAAACTTCTTCAATTGTCTTTATCCTTTAAAGGGGGCCACGGTGTGATGGATGTCGGAGTCGTGGTCTTGGGGGATGGATAATGAACAACCCCACCAGGAGTTGGTCAAGTGCGTGGTGGTGGGCGATACAGCCGTTGGTAAAACACGGTTGATATGCGCACGAGCCTGCAACAAACAAGTGTCTTTGGCCCAACTGTTGGCCACTCACGTGCCAACTGTTTGGGCCATCGACCAATATCGCATCTACAAAGATGTCCTCGAGCGGTCCTGGGAGGTCGTCGACAGTGTCAACGTCAGCCTTCGCCTGTGGGACACCTTCGGCGATCACGAAAAGGACCGCCGATTCGCCTACGGAAGATCCGACGTGGTTAGTGGGAAAATTTTGGAAATAAAATAGAAAATGTCCGAAAATTCTACGGGGTGTTCCACTTTTTACAGTGCTATATCAAAAATAGTTAAGACAGTAACATCTCGGAGAGTTAGACCATAGACTTCAAACATGTAGACAAATACACCTCAGAAATTAGTTGTATTTCAAAAGAATATTACAAATTATAAAAATAATCAATGTTATCTTCGAAATTTTGTAGTATTTTTTATTTTCCAGTAGAAATTCTTGTAAAACTAACTCGGTTTGTTCTTGTAGGTCCTCCTGTGCTTCAGTGTCAACAACCCAGTCTCCTTACGCAACTGCCGTCTGATGTGGTATCCGGAAATCCGGCGTTTCTGTCCCAACACCCCGGTTCTCCTAGTCGGATGCAAAAACGACTTGCGCTATATGTATCGCGACGAGGCTTACCTCAGCTACTTCCGGGACCGCAGTCCATTTGTGCGCGCCACCCGCAAGAGCGACTTGGTCATGCCGGACGAGGGCAGAGACGTCGCCAGAGAACTAGGTCTGTACTACTACGAGACCTCAGTACTTACCTACTATGGAGTTAACGAAGTGTTCGAAAACGCCATTCGAGCGGCTCTCATCGCCCGACGAGCCCAACGCTTCTGGATGACGAATCTAAAGAAAGTCCAAAGACCCTTACTGCAGGCGCCGTTCAAGCCTCCGCCGCCTTTGAAACCCGACGTGCACGTCTCTGGTAGTTCTTACACGGAGCATATGAGGCAATTGTGGTTGAGTCGAGCTCATACCGATGTGGTGCTGGTGGTTGGGTCCATGGGATTCCCAGCACATCGTTTTGTGCTTGCAGCGAGTAGTAGAGCGTTCTTCAGGTTGTTGACGGCGGATTTGTTGGCAAGGAGTACCAGTGATTCGAGTATGGTTAGTTCGTTGGGGGATTTCGCTGATGAGACGGAGTGCTTGGTGCGAGCTGAACAGAAGACTTGTAAAAGACGCGCTAGCTGCCAGGCATTACCTACGGCGAGGGAGTTGGATCATCCGGCGTTCCAATGTATCAGAAACGTCCAACCAGAAGGACAAACTGTTGTCACTTTAACCAAACTAGTTACCCCCAGTGCGATGCAACAATGTCTTCAGTTTGCTTACACTGGGACCGTCGATAGGAACATCCTTAACTTACAAGTACAAACAAGTCGAAAATAATAAGGCTTTGCCCTACAAAAGCTCGAGTAGTGCTCAACCTTTTCTAGGGCGAAACCAACTTAGTTACTGAACTACCACCATAACCATAACTTTTTTCTGTGCCAACTTTTCTATTTTTTAGGAAACTTGCGAAGCTGCCGAATTTCTAGAACTGCCTCAGTTGTTAATCCTACTTACAAAGCATCCATTTGTCGCACCGGACCCTCCCGATGAAATCTACGAAAACTTCTTCAAACGACGTTTACAGGATATTTGTCTGGACCAAGGGCTCTTCGCCGATGTCATTTTCGAGTTGGACGATGGAGCTTGTGCTGCTCACAAGTCCATGTTAGCTGCGAGATGTGACGTTATGAAAGCTATGTTTAGTGGGGATTTTCGAGAGAGTCAAGCTAAAGTTGTAAGTGAAGACAACAGTGGCTTTTCCTTTGATTTGAAAACCTTTTTTTTTTACAATTTCTTCTTGTACAGATTGAGTTTCCGGGTGTAAGGGAGTACACATTCCACAAACTGTTGTGCTTCTTGTACAACGACGAAGTCCCAGCTGTGTCCGCAGTGCGTTGCGTCAACTTACTGGAACTGGCAAACAGGCTGTGCTTACCAAGACTTGTCAATTTAGTCGAACGAAGAGTGATCGAAGACTTGGAACGCTTGCAACCATCCGAAGCCATCGAACAATGCTTAAGACTCCTGGAACCCGTCAAGGTATCACCGCTAATCTATTAATGGCAACGAGTCAGTACTCCTCGTCATCAATGACGTAAAATACGAAATTCGTCTGTAGTTGAATAGTCGCAAATAAAATTTTTATTCCAATATTTTGAACAGAAATTTTACGATGGTGGAAGTCGTTTTTTTTTATATACGCAGATAAAGACGGTAGGATTTTATTGTTATTCATTGCAAACTGCAACCATAAGAATGGGGCACAGTTCCAAAATAGTGGGACTGTATTTTAAATTAATGACCGTAAATTATAACAGGTAAAAAATACTCAAAATCGGGATTTTCTAATATATTGGCAACGTCGATTTTATTGAATTGATGACGTGAGAGCACTGATTCGTTGTCATCTCTATTCTTTACAGTGAATTGAAATTCTTTTGTAGCTCCACAATGGCCATCAACTAGCCGATTGGTGCATGAATCACCTCTGCGTGAACTACAACAAACTGTGCAGAATGTCGCCGAGGAGTCTGCGTCTGCTGCATCCGGATAACCAAGCGTATTTAGTGGAGCACCGTTGGCCACCAGTGTGGTACCTAAAAGACTATGACTATTACCAGAAATGTCTGGCGGAACGAGACAAAGAACTGAAGCCGTCGATTAAAGCCAGTTCGGGATGTTTGTGCTTCTCCCGTAAGTCAGAGTCCGATCCGGCACTTTCCTCGAGCCAACTCTGACGACGACTGTGTCTGCGTTTCAATTGCATTTACTCATAAATTTAATTTGGGTCACATAATGTCATAATTCGTAGGATTTTAAGTGGTAACACACACGAGGTGTTGAAGACAGTTTTTTGGGGGTACACTTGCACACTAGTTTATAAGCATCCTTATAATAGAAAAGCTAGACTGACCCTTTCGGTTTTTTTTTCTTGAATAATACTGCCATTTATTCAGAGAGAGAGAGAGAGAGTGTACTACAAACGCAACTATAATCATGCTTTGTATTGTATGAGTATGAGATGATTGAATGAAGATATTTAGATAAATAAAATCCAATCCAAATTAACCTTTTAGAAACTATTAGAAATATTTGGCAGTCCTTCCTTAAAAACACAAAACCAATAGAAAGAACGAATAATAAATAAACCAACAACTATTTTTCTATTCGCTATTTATTAAAAAAAAACTACAACTGTTTTCTATTTTTCTACGGGGTCCGTCTAGTTCTTCAACTTTCCATTTCTCTTATTAAAAACAAAACTTTTTCTATTCATATACGAATAATGATGATCAGTGTCTCACTGTTATTTGATTCATTCGTTTAGGACCAATTTTTTTATGGCAGATTAGGTGCGTCGCTCCCTTTCCCTACTTTTTTACTATAATAACCACTAATATATGTGCGCGGTGTTCCTTTCCATTATTGTAGACTTTACCTGAATTATATCGAGTGAAAAAAAACTCAAGTCTTAAATTGATGCATCAATGAATGCCAAGTCAAAACTTGAGGTTTTTATACCGCACGGTATATTATTTAACGCAAGAAACTTGTAACCAATTACAGTATATTAAACAGTTTCTTTAGCATATTGTTTTGTATGCTTGTAAATGGCGAAGTCTACGATGTTTTCCTTTTACATAACTCTTTTTTAGCTGACACTGAAAATTACAAACACACCTCCTAATATATCAATGTCAATTTAATCTGTATATATTATAGTGAACCAGGAGATTATTTTATTGTTTCCATCTGGAGTTAGCTTAAATTTCACGTAACATATCACAAATTTATTCCGAAAATTTCTCTGAAAATTTCGCAGGCTACCCAAGAAAAATCTAAGCTACCCTCCAGACAATTCTCTTATATAGTTTCAAAGACAATCGACATGTTTTCGTTTGACTGTTTTACATTTAGCGTTTAATTTACTTGTAATATTATAGGAGCCAACACATATTTCTAATATACATTAATTAACCTACTCAACAATCATGTATGTGTGCAATAATTTGCTATTCTAATAATAAACATTTGTATGAAACTTAACTATGTTTATTTGCATATAAACTTACAACTAAATTGGTACAGCAAGATACTTGATTTCTTCTTTTAATTCATTGAAAGTGTCCTGGTAGTCGTCCTTCGGTCGTATTAAAACTGTGAGACAACCGCGTTTAACACCCAAGGCGGCTCCCATATCCTTTCGACTTGGTGTGTAAACATAAGGAATATCTTTGTCCTCACAAACCCCTGGAAGGTGCACCATGATATCCACCGGCGTGACATCCCCGGCAAATATAACAATTCCTGTTTCACCCTTTCGAATGCGCGTTTGTACGTCTTTTAAGCCAACGCGTACATAGGTTTTGTGTTTGTTTGCTAGAAAATACAGCATTAGAAAAAATGTCTGAGAGTTAATTAAAAGTAAGTACCTTTCTTCATGAGTTTGTAGCACTTTTTCGTCAGTTTTTTCGATGCCATTGGTTTGGCTATTACGCTACAATTCGCTAGTTTGTCCTCGTAAGTTACCTCTTGGATTTCTTCCTTTGGCTCGATTTTAATTTCCTCCATTTTTGGTAGGTAATGCTTGGGGAAGCACGTGTACAGTGTAAAAGAAATATTTTAGGTTATGTTTGTGTAGAATAGTATGCTTCTTCTACCACGTATAGCGCCACGAACAGTACAATTGAACTACCACAAAAAATTTAACTACTGCAAATTTGATAAGTTTAGAGTTTTAATGCATAAATAAGTGAGTTGTGCTGCATTATAATAAATACGTGTTGTATAAATTGTGTAAGTTCGTGATTTTTATGGCAAGAACTTAGTTTTAACTTCAAGTACAGCATCAACTGCAGCTAACTTCTGTCGTATGGTTACAGTGGGAAAATTCAAATAACTATATTATGTATTTTGTCGTAATATATTTTGCAAAGGAAGAAAAAAACCAGTCCGTTGGAGTTTGTATGTATATTTTATGATTAAAATCATTTCAATTTCTTACAGTTATGCCCATTGTAGAATCAAGGGAAGAAGTAGTTCTACAAAAATTTTTTTATAATTATAATGAAAATGAGAATGATTAGGAAAGTTAATTTAATATACCTCAGGATTATCATAGTAGATGCACCTGGCAATTTCATATCCTACTGCGCATTTATCATCTTTAGTTTTTACTGAAAACCAAACATTTATACATCTTCTTGATAAAATAAAAATCAAATTTCTATACCTGCATCTTTACAATTTCTCACACTTGCAACTGCTGGAACTGCTCTATTAGACGGCATTAGGGACTCAATGGTTTTTATACCACCTTCCCAATCGAAACTGTTGTCTTTTCTAATCTAAATAACACTCACTATAAAAAAAATTTGTTAAAATGTAATTGTAAACCTTACCAATTTATACGAGTTTAAAATACAGTAAAGATAACACTGAAAATTGAAAATTTTAGAAAAATTAAGCTTCAGTATCATGTAATTATGATTACCTGTCCATTTTTATCTTGCTCCCATTCTCCTTTTTGCATACCATCTACTTGTTCTATAACGGAAAATAAAAATTAAACCAATTTTGACCTGTTTATAAAAATTTACCATTAGTCGCCTTGTATTTGGGCTGGCAGGTATTACGCACCAGTCTCAAAGTGGCTTTCATTTGCTTTTCGGTCATCTACACAAAGTTCCTACTTATTAGAAAACCAAAACGAGCATTTTGAGAGAAACTTACCACCGACATGGATTCATCAATGATGAAAACCAAGCACAAAAATGTAGCTAAGAGAATTGCACGCATTGCTACGCCTGGGGGATTCGAAGAAGACTGAGTTAGTTCTTTTACGCTGGGGCTTTTTAAGTTTTAGCTCAATGTCAGTAAAAAGTGTAATAACTAAAATTAATCGAAGAGTAATAAGTGTTTACAAAACGATATAGAAAAAAACATAGTTTGTTTGAATTTCAGTTTTAAAAAAAACAGTAATTAACTAAACGATAATTTATGTAAACTGAGACCACAGGATGTTATTAATTATAAATTTTTAATGTTTACTAGGTGCTAATGTACACAAAACTTTTACAGGAATTTACAACCAACTTTTCTTGTTTAATTGTTCATATTTTATCACGTTGACTCGTATAGAAGTTGCAATGTCCGTTGCAGTTCTAGTTTGTCCATAATAGTCGACAAATTCGCCGTCTGGGTTGACTAAATACATAATTATAGTGTGGTCCACCTAAAAAATATTTAAAAAATAATTATACGTCTAAATCGCTAGTAAATTTTCAAGGTAAACGAATTCCTTTCATAAATACTGTCGTAAAATTTTGTAGGGTTAAACCCGTAATTATTTTTGTATAATATCAATGAATTTCCTTACAATGTAATCACTGTCTTGATCTTTGGGTCCTGCACTGAAATACACTCGATATGCCTTGCAAGCCCGTGCAACCTGCTCTTCCGTTCCAGTGAGACCCAACAAACGCGGACTAAACTCCTTACAGTATTTCCCCACAACTTCCGGTGTATCCCTGTGAGGATCCACCGAAATAAATAAGGGTTGGAACTTTGGAGATTCCTCTGCCTTATCTATGACAAATCAGTGAAAAATCTGGGAAAATTTAAGTTATACCGTACCAAGTGTATCAATGACCATAGCCATTTTTTCCAGCTCATCAGGACAAATATCCGGACAATGGGTGAACCCAAAGTAAATCAGTAACCACTGTCCTAAAAATTCGTCGCTGCTACGTGGTTTATTATTACTGTCGACTAGTTCGAATTTGCCACCAATTTGCGACTTTCCAAGCATTCGTTGGCGTTCTTTGAGTTGCGCTAGGGATTGTTTTTTATAAATAAAAAGATGTTTTAACATGCATTTGGTTGTTTAATACCATGTTCTTTTTCCGCTTTTATATACCACATAAAGCCCAACAAACCACTGCCTAGAACTCCGGTTATTGCAAGACTTTTCCACGTAACTGGTCCAATTCCTTTGCCGGGTTCTTTAGGTTTTATCGGGCTTTTTTCGCTGAGAAATCTCCGATAATTTGTCGGTTTTACATGTTTTAGTAATAATCTCTGAAACATGTATGTGGCGTAGAAAAATATTATAAAGGTGTTTAGGTTTAACTTACGTCGGTGTTTCGTGTAATACTGAAACGGCGAGGGTTTAAGTAAATAGTTTTTGTTAAATTTGTGAAAATTGTAGACATTTTTCACGTTTTCTAGGTTAGATTTTCGTCTACTTCTTCATAAGATAACAAAGCCGATACATCGAACAATTACTGAAATTAGTATTAATAATACAATGGTACAATTTATGAATTCCAAAATGAATATATGGTTGGTTAGAACTATGAAATAACTTAAGATTACGTAGTTTTTTTGTTTATTTGAAAATAATATTTATATTGAGTATGTCTTTAATTGAAACTTTTTTTCGATGTAAGATAAAGTTACATAGTTCAAGGTTGTTTATAACACAGTTCTGTCATTGTCAGTCAAATCATCCCCTTGTTGAGTGATTATTTATTGATAGAATACCTAATTTTTTATTCAAATTGCCATACAAGAAGAGACTGAACCAGAAAACAGCAAAAAACAACCATGGCGTTCAGACCGTTAACAGAAGCTGAGTGCGGACAGGCTAATCCATTGCAAAAATTAACATCTCATGTTCTTCATGACCACACTTTTTCGGAGAACCATGGGCAAATGTTTCCAAACAGCTCCGACCAATTAGTCGAACAATTCCTACAGGAAACCAGAGCAATTCCCCAAACTTTCAGAATGGATGGTTTGTGCTACAATTTTTTTCCCAAGTTACAAGACCTTGATTTCAATAACTTTCAGATTTGATGCGTGAAATGCATGAAATCGAATCACAGAGATCAGCTTTGCCTCCAATACCAGCTTCAACAGTCAAAGACCAGTTGCATGATGATGCCTGGGCTCAACAGTATATTGAAGATGGAAAAGTTTTCCACGACAATAATCATGAGGCTGTTTGGGCGGAGATTTTGTCACAAGAAAAGAATGATTTCGACGCTTTGGACAATGTTTGGCATACAGATTTTCTAGACGATGCTAGGGCTGGTCCCAGTCGTACACAACAAAGTGCCAGGGAGCTTAGGGAATCACTCGATGATCCGAAATTTGTATATTCTAAGGTACTGTCAGGAATTCCGGAAGGGCTTTAGTTATCTATCGTTGTTTTAGTTTATGAGGTTTATGAAGAATGTAGAAGATAACGAAGTTAATTTAGAGGATGGTAAATTAACGGAACAGGAAGTACAGGCTTGGAGTGACGAGTATTTGGCGACACAATCCGCGGAAGCACCAGTGGCTTTAGCTGAAAATTGGGCAGATGAACATGTCAAAACAAACGGTAATTTATCAATAATCCGCTGATTACATACAGCCATTGTAATATTGTAAAATTCCTTTTCCAGATGACGAATATAACTCAAAATTTTGGGATAAATTACAAGAGGACCTTAAAAAGGTGGAAGCAGAAGACGAAACAAACCAACAGTGGTTTGAGGATTACAACACTTATTATAACGCACCACAAAAAGTTGTACCTCACAATTTTTTTTCCAGCTAAATTGTTTCCATTTATTTTTTAGGAATACGTTTTTAGCGATTCTAATCCAATGTCTGATATACCACAACCACTTGAACGAGGCAAGCAGCTCCTAGAGGAGGGCGATTTTCCTAGCGCCGTTTTGTGTTTCGAAGCAGCAGTGAAACAAGAACCAGAAAACGTGGAGGCGTGGCTGTTACTTGGGAAAACTCAAGCAGAAAACGAGCAGGTAATTAGAATGTCTAGTTGTGTCTGTAGTTTTGTTTTTACTTATTATTTAGGACCCAAATGCAATACCCGCTCTAAACAAATGTCTTCAATTGGATCCGACGAATCTGGGAGCGTTAATGTCTTTGGCCGCAAGTTACACAAACGAAAGTTATTATAACCAAGCTTGTCATATGTTGTTGAATTGGCTGAAGCACCATCCACAGTACAGGGACTTGGTACCAGCGAATTTAAGTTTATCTGGGCAAGTTACAAGTTTGTTAGATCCGTAAGTGTAGGTTTTGGGCCTTGCACGCATTTATTTGTTTAAAATATTAGCACAGTGTGTTGTCTAACTGAAATTTGGTTTGAATACAAAACCAAAAGTTTTTGCCATAGAAATTGGAAGTTAATTTGATTGTTTAATTTAGTAGAGGTAGGAACCATGGGAAATTTGAAGAAATGTAAGTTATGTCTGTACATATTTCATTTATTAAGGCTTCATAATCTGGGTTTATAAATAATGTATAATATACAGGGTGTTCGCGCGATGTGGCTCGCTATTGCTAACTTTGTTATTATTGCAGCTACAAAGTCGGTTAAATTTGCACCCTAGTAGCATTTTTTCCGCTGATTACAACGGTGAAAACAGAAAAACAATTGACCACCTGGTTTTCGAGATATTCACAAAAATAACATTTTTTAACATGGAACATCCTGTATGTTTTTGCAAAAATCGATGATAAATTACATTCTGTACAAAAAATATCCTTATCTTTTTTTGATAATTATTTAAAATAAGCGAGTTATTTTGAAAAAAATTTGTAAAGTTTTAATATCAAGTAGCCATGAAATATAATTTTGCCAATTTTCAATATTTCTGTAATTCTTTCAAGTTTATGATTGTTTGGTTTAAATAAATTACAATTCCGTTTTATGGCTAAAGAATTGCAAACTTTTTTTTTAAATTACTCGCTTATTCTAAATTATTATCAAAAAAAATAACGCCATTTTTTGTACAGAATTTAATTTATCATCGTTTGTTGCAAAAATATACAGGGGTTCCATGTTAAAAAATGTTATTTTGTGAATATCTCGAAAACCAGGTAGTCAATTGTTTTTCTGTTTGTAATCAGCGGAAAAAATGCTACTAGTTTGCTAATTTAACCAACTTTGTAGCTCCAATAATAACAAAGTTAGCAATAGCGAGCCACGTCGCGCGATACCCCTGTATATTTTTTAACTGGGGAGAATCTAAAAAAAAATGTATTTGACTAAATAGTAGAGAGAAAACGCATGGTTATGTACTATATTTTAAAATAATCCACAGATTTAAGTGAACACGAGGCGACGAATAAGCGACTTTTGATATAAAATGTCCTCTACTATAACTGAGAATTTTGCATATTTTTTTTGAAACCATTAGTAGGACTTTTACTGAATAGGCGATTTACATCACCGTTGGTGGCACCACCGTTTGTCCAATATGACTGCGAATGGTAGAATTTTTTTATTCTTATTTTTTAAAAAGTTATGATCCAATTTAAAATATTTCTGTTCTAGCTAAATTTTGAAATATTTTTAACCGTAGGCCGAGTTTTCCCTCGAATACTAAAGTACATCTTATTATATAAAATAAAGTAGGCTTAGAAAAAACAAAACCTGTTATTTGTCAACATATTACAACAACAAAAAACGTATTAATACCTAAATTAAACAAAAAAAATGTGCCTCTTCAGATTAGAAGACATTTGTGTCTTCAACTAGATGGGGGTCCTTGTCATAATGCCGCTATTGTGCAGAATTATTTAAATATAGAATATGAAGACAGGTGGATGGGAACTTACGGGCCAGTAGTATTTCCTCCTAGGTCCCCAGACTTAACACCTCTCGATTTTTTCTCGTGGGGAACTCTTAAAAATAAGGTCTAATAATATAGATCATTTAAAGCAAAAGATTGTCGATGCCTGTGCTGAAATTAATGCTAATGTTTTAAGAAAAGTCACATATAATGAAATAAGAAAACGTTATAATTTATGTTTAGATAACAATGGTACTCACATTGAACAATTCTTAAAATAATCAACTTTTTCATTACATTTTTTGTTTATTTAGGTATTAATAAGTTTTTTGTTGTTGTAATATGTTGACAAATAACAGGTTTTGTTTTTTCTAAGCCTACTTTATTTTATATAATAAGATTTACTTTAGTATTTGAAGGAAAACTCGGCCTACTATTAAAAATATTTCAAAATTTAGTTAGAACAGAAATAATTTAAATTGTATCATAACTTTTTAAAAAATAAGAATAAAAAAATTGATTTTTAGAAAAAAGACTCAAAATTAAAATCTGATCATAAAAAAAATAAAAAGTAACCACCTTCACCAAATGAACGAATATACCACTATTTATGATACCTACCACTTATAAACAACAACAATAATCACATGGGATTCTACCAATAGTAATTTCAAGTATTGCCACGTGGTGGTGCTTCAGATAATGTAAATCGTCTATATACTAAACTTTTGGAAAGAGTCTTCAAGGACTAAACTGTTATAATTTTTTACCTTTCCTTAACCAAACAATACAGGGTGTGCTTTAAAAAAATAATCAAATCATCTTAGTAAATTTACAAACTTAATAAATGCCAACGAGTGTACGATTCCAACTCAACGTTACTAACAAAAAAGCTTCAGCACAATGTTTGTTTATCACAAAAACATGTTCCATGTTTGTATTTCCCCATAACAATTTCAGATTGTCTTTTCTAGTAACGAACAACAAATCATACAGGATTTGTACATAAAGGCAGCACAAAGACGCCCTCAAGACATTGACCATGAGGTACAAAGCGGTCTGGGGGTTCTGTTTAATCTTACAGGCGAGTACGACAAAGCTTGCGACTGTTTCCGAGCTGCCTTAAACGCCAAATCAGATGTAAGTTATTAAAAGTAAAGTTTTGTACGGGTAGTTTTGTATTTTTTGTCTTAGGATGCGAGATTATGGAATAGATTAGGAGCAACCTTAGCAAATAGTTCCAAAGCGGAAGAGGCAGTCGATGCTTATCATCATGCCCTAGCTTTGGCCCCTGGATATATTCGGGCTCGGTATAATGTTGGAATAACTTGTATTAATTTGAATGCGTACAGGTGAGATTACAAATAGGTTTTTTCGGGTTGTAGGTTTTTTTTCTGTTTTTTTTAGGGAAGCCGCTGAGCATTTTCTGACGGCTTTGAACCAGCAGGCAAGGGGTAAAGATGTTGCAAAATCGGACACCATGTCGCAGATGTCGGAGACGATATGGTCCACTTTAAAAATGTGTATTTCGTTGATGAATCGAGGGGATTTGAAGGAGGCAGTGGATAATCATGACTTGGCGACGTTAAATCAGGCATTCGATATATCCGAGGAGCGTAATATTTAATTTGCGATTTATGGTGATTGTCTTTTAATTTTTTTTTTGTTATAATATGGAAGGATGTTAATATTTTTTATACGTCTGTGGATGAAATTTTATGAATATATTTTCTGTTGAGACCTGGATGTTTATTTTATTTAAGGCTATATTATATCCGTTAGCTTCCAACAAAATGGTTTGCAAATCCATGTTCTTAAGTCCTGGACAGGAACAGAAAATGAAGTAATTGAAATTAGTCTTCATAATTTTTTATTGCCTATTTAAATACAAAATATAATAGTATAATGATAACAACACATTTTTTGACGGCCTCTTTTTGTAGTTGCGCACTTAAAAGCCACAAAACATAACATCCACAATTGATATTACTATAATATTTTATAAAATTATTTGTAGGTACGGTATATTTAAAAAAAAAGTAATGTAATGTCTTTCGTCAATGTCACATGTATGTGGTGCTCTATTATAGGCAAATATAAATTATTAAAAAAATCGACAGGCTACCTAAAAATACAAGAAATCAATGTCCCCCGGAATCGGCTTTGTTTTGCGATAACAATTTTTTTCTCTTCTGCACTGAGATTTCTTTCTGAACGCGGAACTGCAGCCGTTCAAGGAGCTGCTTTGAGTCCTCTATGTTTGCCTAAAAAATAAAACGTTATAAACCATAAAAATTCCTTTTACAGTGTCTTACCATTATAAGGAACACTTTGATTTCCCCGTTTGCATCCAAGGCAGTTATTCTAATACTTTTTTCACTGGCTTGTTCCACTGTCATTTCCGCCCAAATCTTTAAAATAACATCATTTTTTTTCAAAACTTTACGACGCTCTTTCGAAGCTAAACCTACCTTGGTGTTAAGCACCACACGTAAACTCCCTGAAGTTCTAAATACAAGACGACTTTGTGTGTGTCCATCCTCGCTTTCTAAGTCGTTTAGTCTAAGTTTGCCCCGTCCACGTTCCTGCCAACTACCAGCCACCTTATCAAATGCGAACAGCTTACAGGAAGTGCTCAAAATATTCGTTTCTTCCTCCTCGCCGGTTTTCACTTCCACCTCCTCGTACTTCCGCTTAATCGCCCTGGATTCTTCGTATTCGCGAGCGAATTCACTGAGGGACTTTACTTCTTTCCCTTCGGAAGAAGGTTCTGTACTGGGAGCGGTTGCTTCTGTTTGAATAGCGCTGCTAAACAACATTCCAGTGGTGGATGTGCCTTGAAGAAAACAATAAAATAGAAACGTGGATTAGGTTATATTAAATTTAAGTACCATTTGAATTTTCACTTGTGGATGGTTCCGATTCCAGTTCCAATTTGGGTTGTACATTTGCCGCGTCACTCACCACGCGGTCCTTTAAATTCTGTCCAAAGACAAACGTGCTACCCCCCGTCAAAGACAAGTTTTTTATCGTTGAGGTTGCCGACGCGGTTGTACTTGTTGGAGATTTATTTGGTGTTTTCGTAGTGTTGTTTGATTTATCTTGAATCAACGGCACAAACTTCGGTATTTCACCGTTTGTTGTTTGATTACAACTGTTCTTATCACTACTATCACTTTTTTGGTCGCTTGTGGTTTTTGAAGCGAAAGGATTCAATCTGCTGGGGTTCAGAATGAAGTTCGGCCGGTTTACCTGATGGCTTTTATTCGTGCTTAACTGGGAGGGTTTCAGTATACCACGTGAGTGTTTATTTGGGGAGATGCCACCACCAAATGGATTGGAATTATTTGCGGATGTTGTTCGGTACGTCGGACTACAAACTTTAACTGGTTCGTTTATCGAAGTAAACGAGTTGTTTTTGTCGTTATCTTCGACTTCTGAAACATAAAACATATACGATAACAGCAAGCAGCAACAACCTGTACAGAATTCGTACCTTCTTGAACTGTATCTTCAACTGGTGCTTCAATTTTCATTATTATAGGAGGATTGAGTTTTGATGTTGATTTTACAATATCGTTTGAATCTACAGAAAAAAACATAAACAACCAATTAATAAAATACTTTACAACGTTTTTTTGGATGAATGTTAAAAATTGACCAAATTCTATTCGAAAATAGTTACGTTTAATTTAATTTAGTAAAAACAAACATACTTTGCTGTGATTCCGCCATTTTTACGTTCTGACAGCTAAAGTCACTGACGTTTTTTGTATCTAGATGCGACATCACGACGTAATTTCTGTTTATATCTATGGGACCATCAGCAGGTTTGCCAACCTATTTGTGAAACAATACTCGTCACGTGGTGCTGCTTTAATGAGGGCAAGTTTACATGTTATATTAGTTAATAGTTTCCATGGATTAGTTTTTCATTTATTGTAAAGTTGCAATGTTAAAATGTCAATAAATATGTCTTACTATAAACAGTTCCTTTAAAAATTGGTACAAATCGAGTGGTACGTGTTCTTTGACCTACTACAACAATTTTTTATAACTGATAATAGATGTCTCTACTAGTTTCCCCTGTTCGTTAGCATCCACCAAATTTTTTATCTGTGTACATTTATACCAGTTTCGCCAACTTATTCTGGAGTATTTGCCGCCCCTAGTTTTTGTTTATTACACTGTCCAATGTCAAAAAAATATTCATTAACATGAATTTATTTATTTTTATCCTGCGATAAAAATCACCTGGTCCCGATTAGAAATGTGATAAGGCAAGTTTATTATAAAATCGATACCCCCAAAAAATCTTGCGGAACAGATTAAATTATGTATTATGACTGATGAACAAGAGACACTTTCATTATGTTGCTGTGAATATTTCGACTCGAATAACGAAAGAAATCACATTTTAGCCTGTTGTTGTAACTGTGTAGATTTAGACAGAGCTTTCGACAGGTAGCCAGTTAAATTGGTATTGTATTTTGTACAAGTTTTTATTTGTAGTTTAATAACCGGCGAAGAAATCACCCAGAAAAGAAAAAGCAGAATCATGTCAACATTCCAAGACAGATTGCGAGTACCATGGCGAGGGGGTGCCAAACAAATAGCCTTCGATGCAATCTTGCCTATCGTCATTCTGCCAGTAATGTTCCTCCTGGCTTCAATTAGTTTACTATGGACGATTTTTTCCTTCACCAGTGTCACAATTTTCCTCTGTGTGCTCTTTAACTTTTTCATTAGAACCATCCCCAAGACAAAGTTCTTCTATATGTGGTCTTTGACATCCGGCGTGATACTCTACTGTGTGTTTGAGTTTGTTGTCATCCCTTTCTTGGAAATATTGTTTGAGGAAAACATCGGTTTGAGTGTGTTGATTTTCGGATTCGTTTTCTGCGTTTACATGATGAAAGTGCGTTGTGGGCAGCTAAAACGCTTAGACGATGAGACTGGCTTTGGTTTAAGTAGGAACACTCGAATGTACAATTGTAGTTTGTGTCAAATTAACGTGCCTGAAAAAGACCATCACTGTGTCTGGTAAGATTTAGAAATATTCTTTAAATTCAAGTTAATTTAAATGTGTTTTCCAGGCTGGACTGTTGCGTAGGCAAGCATAACCAATGCTACTTTGTCTTGGCTTTATTCTTCGCAGTGTCTGCGTTATTGTACAGTTCAAATCTAACACTCACGTCGGTTTGCCATCCTTTCAACTTTTATAAAACCATCCTGCTTCCGGACGACTGTTCCGATGTATACCAACAATTTGAGTAAGTTTCGTAATTTACACAAAGAACTTTCTCTAGAGTATTGCTTTTCAGGCTTGGATTGTCCTTTGTAAGTGCTCTGTATAGTTTAGGAGTTGCAGTATTATTGTTTATGATGTTGTTACATCAAATATTGGTGATATCGATCGGGGTTTCGACGAAGGATTGGAAAAAAATGCCAATTCGTTCGAAGATTTGCCTGGGGTTGTGTGCTAGCCGTCCACATAGTCAAGGGTTCCTTCGCAATTGGTCCAGGATAATTTGCTGGAGCCAAACGCACCAAATCAATGTGAATAATGCAATATAATAACTAAGCAATTTGTGAGTGAATTCGTTCTGTTATATTTTATAAAGTATTAAATATATTTTTCTGACAAATGAAATTAAAGTTTTTACTTTCTTATACGAAGTAAAAAGAAAGTAAGTATAGTAATCGTGATTTTTTCGACTTCGAGATTTTGATGGATTTACACGTTTTGAGGGCCCCTGAATCCATTTTCGCCATGATGTCTGTCTTTGTGTCTGTCTGTATCCATGATAACTCAAAAACGACTTATCGGATATGATTCAAAAATTTCATATTTAAGAATTTCAATAAAATTGTGGGTACCACATTAAAAATCTTTTTCATCTAGCACCAACACAAGTGGTACTTACCTGAAGACATTTTTAGGTTTTTTAGGAATATCTTGAAAAATAAACAATTTACGAGATTTTTTTATTCTTTAACATTGATTTAGAATTAAATTTTGAACATATTTTCTGTGAACTTTTTTTTTGAAATTCCTTCAAAAAAATTTCAAAAGAACGAGATTTATAACATTTTATTTTTGTCTTAAAATTCGGTATAATGAGTGAGACAAGGACAGATTTATGCGTATTGCAATAAGTGCGAAAGAGACTTCCGAAAACTATTTGAAAATTGCTGGAAACGCTCAAAATTGAAGCACGATTTTTACGGGCAATTTAACTTAATTTCCATGTGCTTTAATAATAAATATATGAAAGAATCTAAATATATCGACTTTAGGAAAAGTAATTTCCAAGCACAATATTTTTTTGTCCTAAAATTCGGTTATAGTAGACAAGGGCTACGATAAGTGTGAGAGAGACTTCCGAAAACTATTTGAAAATTGCTGGAAAAGATCAAAATTTAAACACGATTTTTACGGGAAATTTAATTTGTTTTCCATGTGGATTGTGGTTTAATAAAAAATATACGAAAGAATCTAAATACATCGACTTCAGGCAAAGTCATTTCCAAGCACAATATTTTTTGTCCTAAAATTCGATTATAATGAGTGAGACAAGAATAGATTTATGCGTACTGCAGTACGTGCGAGACAGACTTCTGAAAACTATTTGAAAATTGCTGGAGAAATCTCAAAGTTTCAACAGAATTTTTACAGAAAGTTTAACTAAATATCTTTATGAGAAGTACCTAATTGTAGTACTATATCGGATCGTATAAGAAAGTCATGTGTTGGACACATCAAATATTTTCATTCTTGTCACAGCGATAAACATCCAAATGTTATCTATAATAAAAATAGTCTTAATTGTAGGGATTATTGCCAGTAATTTAGGGGATATCCAAGCCCTTTTTGGCAAATCCTTAGATAGAGTAAAAGCACGTGCAAAAAGCGTATACCACAAAAGTAAGTTTGGAGGCACCAAGGATAAAACCTGGCATTTTCTCGGGCATGATCTAAGCGAATATCCCGGAACAAACGAGGAATACCGCCAGTTGAACCAGGAAAAATGGCAAAATTACTACGATTGTCTTCAAAAACAAAACGAAAATTTCGGGAAACATTTATCCGCAACCCCAGAAGCTGTTTTGGGGTTTGAAGGTGGTTTTATTAGGTTTGTCCATCGAGAAAATCTTTATCATATGAAACAAATTTATATCTTCAGTCTAGAATGTAAAAAGTGCATCACTCCAAAAGAACGCACCAACCCATCTTTGATCCAATGGTACTGGGGCCCAACAAACACCACGAAGGGTCTGAAACCAATTGAAATCACTGAACACATTCTCATAACACCAGAAGACCAAACATTGCAATTATTTAATTTACAACTATCGCAAACTGGACAGTATTTATGCCAACTGGAAGATGCTAAATCTAACATCGCGATAGCCCCCTATTTTGTCACAGTCGTTAATGTAACGGACGATGAAGTATTGGAAGTGCATGCCAGGGACGCTCCTGAGGGCCCTCATGCTCAACCAGCTGAAAGAGTCGGGGATTTAGCATTGGTTTTGGATACGGAATGGGGCGAGTGGAGCGCCTGTAGTAAATGCGGACATATTGGGAAGAAACATCGTTTGGGTTATTGCAGTGTCTATTTGGAAACTGAGAGAAATCTCGTAGGAATTTAGTATTAATTCCAGAAACGAAATTTTCTTGTTTTTTTGAAGGTTGATGAGGAGGGTTTTAAGAAAACAGAAACTGATGAAAATGACAACACAGTGGAAACGATTAGTGTTCCCACTGAAAAAATCCCCAGTGTGGATTTTGAATTGTTTGCTGTGTTTAAATTTGGAATCCCGTGCAGCTCCCATATTTTACCAGATGAAATCCGAGAATTACAGCAGGTGAAAAACAGGCGCAACGAGGTGATGGTTGGATATTGCAGAGTAATTTCCTCTACTATAAAATGACTGTGGTCCATTATTTCGTCTTGGTTTTCCAGATAAATTGTCCACTAGACAAAATTTTTGAAGTCAAAGATAAAAATGGGAAAATTGTGGAAAAGGTTAATAATTCCGCTGGGATTTACTCGGTTCTACAGGGTTTGCCTCAAGCGGACCCAGACGTCGAGCGCCGGTTGCAATACGAAATAAAAGGCAAACATATTACCCTGACTTGTCCAGGGTAAAGTTTTCCTACTATACAGGGTGTGTCACGACGAGTTGACAGTAGACATAACTCTATTACTAAACACAATTTGGTTCTAAAAATTGGTACACACCCATTATACAATGTGCTCTATTTCATGAAAATATTGCCACGTTTCTGGTACTTCAGGTTATACCGGAAGCAGACACAAACTTTGTTATTTTAAATGGAACACCCTGTATATTTTTGAATTTTTAGATTCTACACTTCATTTTATACATAAAAGTATTAAGGTTGTATGGTCTTAACATTAACGGTACTACAATTATTTACACTTTTTCCTTTTTTTTACAAAAGCGTAGATGTAAAATGGATGTAAATAAAAATTCAAATCTTGACAATGACACGTTTTTTCCAAAAAAAATTTCTTGTGTTTGAAGTAGGAATATACAAGAAATAAGCTGATATAGTTTTAGAAAACTTGATTTATACAGGGTGTTGGTGGTTGTTCGTTCATTTTTAAAAATCTTGGAAATTGGAAAAAACGTAATTAATTATAATACCGTGAATTTTAAGACCTTACAACCTTAATACTTTTATGTCTAGAATTAAGTGTAGAATTCGAAAATGTAAAAATATATAGGGTGTTCCATTTAAAAAAATAAAGTTATCATTGATTAAAGTTTTTAAAAATGAACGGACAACCACTAACACCCAGTACTTATAAAGTAAAGTTTTCCTAAACTTATTTCTTGTATATTCCTACTTCAAAGATAAGAACAAAAATTTGGGAAAAACGCGTCATTGTTAAGATTTGAATTTTTATTTCCATCTATGTTTTTGTAAAAAAAAACAGAAAAAGTGTAATTCATTATATTATAATATCGTTAATGTTAGGTCCATACAACCTTAATACTTTTATGTCTAAAATAAAGTGTAGAATCTAAAAATTTAAAAATATACAGGGTGTTCCATTTAAAATAAGAAAGTTTGTGTCTACTTCCGGTATATCCGGAAGTACCAGAAAGGTGGCAATATTTTCATTAAATAGACCACGTTGTGTAATGGGCATGTACCAATTTTTAGAACCAAATTGTGTTTAATAACAGAGTTACCTCTCCTGTCAACTCGTCGTGACACACCCTATATATTATAATTTGTGACAACCAAAAACCTTTCATGTATTTAGCAATGTAAACTCCGACGCTCCAATCCAATGGCAAATCGCAGGAAAAAATGTTGTACCAGAACTAATAAAAGCAGAATCTAAAGGACGCATTTATGTGAGCGTTACAGATCGAATTCATATAACTGTTGGAAAAATTTTCGATTCTAACGTGTACAGGTTTGTAAGGACAAACAGGAGTAAACAAATATACAGTTTGTTTTCAGTTGTTGGCAACAGGAGGAATTAGTTGGAACTATACGTTTGGTGATTGAGAAAAAACTTGAGTTAAACTTTAATCATCATGTAATGTTATTTGGAATTGTTGTGATTTTATCGACGTTTGTTTATGTTTATGTTAAAGCATTTTTTGGACGCCGTTATGTGAAAATTGACACGAAACCAAAGAAAAAGCCACCAATGTAATTTATAAATTTTATTAGAATACAAAAACAAAGGGAATAACCTCGCTTTGTCAAAAAAGAACTATACATAAATCATAAATAGTTAAAGATATAATTTTATATTATTGATACTTGATAGTAATAAACAATAACAAGACCCTCCATACCTCCCCTATTTGATTTGTAATACATTCATCTTACACAAAAAGTACTTTCTAACTTACATCAAGTTATATACACACTATGTACAATATTCCACTACATTATTCACGTATTTATTCCATACTTTGACTTCATTTTGTCGATTTCCTCCTGTTTCTTCTCTATATCGGTCTTCTTAAATGCCTTACTGGCTTGATAATACAAAACTACTAAATATCGGTTGCACACATTGAAGCCTGATAGATGATCGCATGCATTCTTCGCATCGAAAATATCTTCAAACACGACAAAAGCTGTACCTCGGGTTTCCGGGGTATTTCCAACACGAATCTGTCGGATGGCACCATATTTCCCAAAGATATCATACATTTCCTCACCAGTGATTTTGTATGGTAGATTACGGACGTATAAAATACGATTGATTTCTGGCGGTAAACGCACCTGGAACGAAATGAGAGTTAATAAACAAGCTGTTGTATAAATGTTTTTAGGTTAGAATTATGTTGGTATTAGGAAATTCATTTAAATACTTACGTTTGCTTTACGTTGCATAGCCAAAGCCATTTTGTTTGAATTAAGATGTGCGGACGGGGATTTTGAAAGAAAATTATTCGATTTTTAGATAAAAATTCGAAATATAACAGCAAAATAACACTATGCTCAAGTTCAACTCAACGAAGAATGATAAAATGGCGGATTTTCCGGTTCTTAAATAGTCAAGCTGCAGTGTTGCCACATATGTAGAAAACATTTCCACCAAATGAGCCTTGCCAACCTACAAGAACCACAGATATCTTACTCTTTCTAAATAGATAACTAAAGCATATGGGCTGCGCGATGAAAAAGTGCGACAAATTGAAGATTTCAATAAGGTCGAAAATCGTGATTCCGGGGGGTATTTGTACTTGCGCATTTGCTTTAGCTTTCTAATTAGAAAGAGTAAGATGTATGTGCAAAAGAGATGGCTTACAAGGGGTAAACATAAAAAAGCAAATTCCCTAAAATTGGTCTGGCAACCAACATTACAGCACGGTATTGAAATGTGATTCGGACCTATTACAATATTTTGTTTGAATTCGCGGGCGCAATATTTACTTGTGCGCAAGTCCAAATACCCCCGTGTGCAGTTTTAATTCGGCTCATTCATGGTTTTATGCAATGGCTATCTATTTAGAAAGAGTAAGATATCTGTGACAAGAACCCATCAGCAGCGAACGAAGGGAACTAAATTAGCGGCACAGTTAATTATTTTTGCAAGTCTAAAGCCCTCGCCACATATCAGATGCCAAGTTGTGATTATGACAAGACATCTAGGAAGCAGCTGAACGAGATAGTTCAAATGGTTCAAATTTTTGTAGTAGAAGAAGAAGAAGAAGATTAATTATAATACAAAAAGGCATATTTTGGCGAAATAACTACGAATAACCATGGTTAAATAGTAATTTACGTCATAGTTTAGTGGCATGACGTCATAGTTATAAGACACAGATGGCCAACTTAAAAGTGAGGTTGGCAGACCTAAGTAATGAGTATATTTAAACTATTTGAAATTTAAACTGAGTGGTAAGTTTTGACATTCACCGAAGACTGAGGCGAATTATTACTAATTAGGTACTGTTAAACACAAATATATTTTAGTTTCTGAATAATGAAAATACCAAAAAAGATATTTAGAAGGGCTCTATTAGTAGCTGACGATTTTTTTTCGCCAGATATGGGAATGAACTTGTCAGTTTGGTGGCAATATAATAACATGCTTAAACGAAATAAACGCAATAATGAAATAAGCGTGTATTTAAATTTCCATAGGCGTAACACGGAGTTGACGCTTACTAGATATTCTATGCGTACTTCTTCAGGAGTCTCAACAATTTCTATTTTTATATTTTCTTTATCGGCGTTCTCATTTAACCATGGTACTTGTCCTTCATTAATAAGGTCCACAACATATTGTGTCAGTTTATTATCATCTAAAAAAGTAAAAATAAATTTCTTACCTACCTACTCATAAATAAACTTATTATAAATTTGAACATACCATTTTTCAAACCGTCTATAATATTTAATTCATCCACGATATGTAATAGCGTTGAGTTATCATTTATTTTGATAACTAATATTGCTTTTTCATTTGCACAAAGCTGTCACGGATTATTCATATTGGTTTTAACCTTAAAATGTCAAAAAAGCACACAATACACAATTGTTTTGTCTTCTCATAACATATTAAAAAGAGATAGAGAATAAACTACATCTAATAACCAGCTTCGAAAGCTAGTTGTATGGTTTAGTTTAACGTGACGTCATAGTTATTAAACCAAATCGCCAAAATGCTATGACCAATAACTATTTAACTATGGTTATTCATAGTTATTTCGCCAAAATATGCCTTTTAGGCATATTTTATTATATTATATTATATATTATATTAGCTGTTTTTTTGCGGTTATTGGTGACAAAACTGGTTTTAAGCATATACAGCGTGATGCGTGATCAGGAATGACTGAATCTGTTGGTATTAAAACAGTTGCGAAATTAGGATTTTTTTTTGTGGTATAATTTGCAAACCTGATTGTCACAACTAAAAATGTCAGGTTACAAAATCTAAGCTTATATTATGGTGAAGTATTGTTATGTTGGAATTGTCAAGATTGTGAAAAGTTGATAGTAAGATGTGCGCACCAACGCCCTTGCGGTTGTTTGCGTCAATAGTACCAATCCCAATAGTTATTATTTCAATACCAACAGATTCAGTCATTCTTGATCACGCTGTATATATATATATATACTGGCTATAAACGACGGCGCAGCTTTACTGAGTGGTAGTGGAAAGCAGATAGAAGATCACGACATTTTTACTCTTACAGCCCACGTGACTGTAACCTAGCGTCCTTGCTTTGGTTTCAAGTTGGTGTGTTATAGTAATGCTAGTAATGCTACAGTAATTGGCCAGTATCGACGTAAACCACGGTATTATAAGATTATTCGAAATCCTACTCTAGTGGTATAGGATTAGAGTTTACTTATAGTTTCCTATTTTTGGTTTAGTTGCTAATTCAATCTCTAGATGGCAGCACAATTTGTGAATTCGACTAACATTTTTGTATATCGAGATCCTTCATTTAAATTTCGCGCCACTTCTAATAGTAATAATGGTGGACATTAAATCATAGATATCTTACTCTTTCTAAATAGATAACTAAAGCATATGGGCTGCGCGATGAAAAAGTGCGACAAATTGAAGATTTCAATAAGGTCGAAAATCGTTATTCCGGGGGGTATTTGTACTTGCGCATTTGCTTTAGTTTTCTAATTAGAAAAAGTAAGATGTATGTGCAAAAGAGATGGCTTACAGGGGGTAAACATAAAAAAGCAAATTCCCTAAAATTGGTCTGGCAACCAACATTACAGCACGGTATTGAAATGTGATTCGGACCTATTACAATATTTTGTTTGAATTCGCGGGCGCAATATTTACTTGTGCGCAAGTCCAAATACCCCCGTGTGCAGTTTTAATTCGGCTCATTCATGGTTTTATGCAATGGCTATCTATTTAGAAAGAGTAAGATATCTGTGACAAGAACCCATCAGCAGCGAACGAAGGGAACTAAATTAGCGGCACAGTTAATTATTTTTGCAAGTCTAAAGCCCTCGCCACATATCAGATGCCAAGTTGTGATTATGACAAGACATCTAGGAAGCAGCTGAACGAGATAGTTCAAATGGTTCAAATTTTTGTAGTAGAAGAAGAAGAAGAAGATTAATTATAATACAAAAAGGCATATTTTGGCGAAATAACTACGAATAACCATGGTTAAATAGTAATTTACGTCATAGTTTAGTGGCATGACGTCATAGTTATAAGACACAGATGGCCAACTTAAAAGTGAGGTTGGCAGACCTAAGTAATGAGTATATTTAAACTATTTGAAATTTAAACTGAGTGGTAAGTTTTGACATTCACCGAAGACTGAGGCGAATTATTACTAATTAGGTACTGTTAAACACAAATATATTTTAGTTTCTGAATAATGAAAATACCAAAAAAGATATTTAGAAGGGCTCTATTAGTAGCTGACGATTTTTTTTCGCCAGATATGGGAATGAACTTGTCAGTTTGGTGGCAATATAATAACATGCTTAAACGAAATAAACGCAATAATGAAATAAGCGTGTATTTAAATTTCCATAGGCGTAACACGGAGTTGACGCTTACTAGATATTCTATGCGTACTTCTTCAGGAGTCTCAACAATTTCTATTTTTATATTTTCTTTATCGGCGTTCTCATTTAACCATGGTACTTGTCCTTCATTAATAAGGTCCACAACATATTGTGTCAGTTTATTATCATCTAAAAAAGTAAAAATAAATTTCTTACCTACCTACTCATAAATAAACTTATTATAAATTTGAACATACCATTTTTCAAACCGTCTATAATATTTAATTCATCCACGATATGTAATAGCGTTGAGTTATCATTTATTTTGATAACTAATATTGCTTTTTCATTTGCACAAAGCTGTCACGGATTATTCATATTGGTTTTAACCTTAAAATGTCAAAAAAGCACACAATACACAATTGTTTTGTCTTCTCATAACATATTAAAAAGAGATAGAGAATAAACTACATCTAATAACCAGCTTCGAAAGCTAGTTGTATGGTTTAGTTTAACGTGACGTCATAGTTATTAAACCAAATCGCCAAAATGCTATGACCAATAACTATTTAACTATGGTTATTCATAGTTATTTCGCCAAAATATGCCTTTTAGGCATATTTTATTATATTATATTATATATTATATTAGCTGTTTTTTTGCGGTTATTGGTGACAAAACTGGTTTTAAGCATATACAGCGTGATGCGTGATCAGGAATGACTGAATCTGTTGGTATTAAAACAGTTGCGAAATTAGGATTTTTTTTTGTGGTATAATTTGCAAACCTGATTGTCACAACTAAAAATGTCAGGTTACAAAATCTAAGCTTATATTATGGTGAAGTATTGTTATGTTGGAATTGTCAAGATTGTGAAAAGTTGATAGTAAGATGTGCGCACCAACGCCCTTGCGGTTGTTTGCGTCAATAGTACCAATCCCAATAGTTATTATTTCAATACCAACAGATTCAGTCATTCTTGATCACGCTGTATATATATATATATACTGGCTATAAACGACGGCGCAGCTTTACTGAGTGGTAGTGGAAAGCAGATAGAAGATCACGACATTTTTACTCTTACAGCCCACGTGACTGTAACCTAGCGTCCTTGCTTTGGTTTCAAGTTGGTGTGTTATAGTAATGCTAGTAATGCTACAGTAATTGGCCAGTATCGACGTAAACCACGGTATTATAAGATTATTCGAAATCCTACTCTAGTGGTATAGGATTAGAGTTTACTTATAGTTTCCTATTTTTGGTTTAGTTGCTAATTCAATCTCTAGATGGCAGCACAATTTGTGAATTCGACTAACATTTTTGTATATCGAGATCCTTCATTTAAATTTCGCGCCACTTCTAATAGTAATAATGGTGGACATTAAATCATAGATATCTTACTCTTTCTAAATAGATAACTAAAGCATATGGGCTGCGCGATGAAAAAGTGCGACAAATTGAAGATTTCAATAAGGTCGAAAATCGTTATTCCGGGGGGTATTTGTACTTGCGCATTTGCTTTAGTTTTCTAATTAGAAAAAGTAAGATGTATGTGCAAAAGAGATGGCTTACAGGGGGTAAACATAAAAAAGCAAATTCCCTAAAATTGGTCTGGCAACCAACATTACAGCACGGTATTGAAATGTGATTCGGACCTATTACAATATTTTGTTTGAATTCGCGGGCGCAATATTTACTTGTGCGCAAGTCCAAATACCCCCGTGTGCAGTTTCAATTCGGCTCATTCATGGTTCTATGCAATTAACCAATTGCATCGAAAACCAAAAATGAAATACCGCATGCGCGGGTGGAATTTAGCCCTGCCCACACCATTTAAATAGTAACCCCCATCCGAACTCAATGATACCAACCATACACCTAACATCCCTAGGAACTTGACATCTAATTGAGAGATAGAAAACTTGACATTTGGTTAAACAATTAATCTAAAAATTCTATCTAGTTGTTATAGCCGCGAGATCACACAATATTACTAATAATAAAGTTTAAAACGTTCTGCGGGTTCTACTTAACGTTATAAACATGCCAAAACTAAACCCACGCCGGCTTGTTGTTTTTGACAGCTTGCGTATGGAGCCTGTATAAAGGAGACCGAACTAAGTGGAGTATATAGTTAGTAGTCGTGTCTAAAAATTATGACGGCGCGCGCTTGCTGGCGTGGTTCCGTATGTTATATTTTTATACACTACTGATACATTAATACTTTATTATATATTTATTATCCACTATATATTACTATTACAAAAATTATTTTATATTTTTTAGACACAACTAGTACACTTTGTTCGGTCTCCTTATACAGGCTCCATAAGCTTGCGGCTGCGATCGCTGTCAATAGTACCAACCTAACAACGCAACTAGCACTATTTTATTCACGATTTTGAATTTCCCGGACTTTTATGGGCGGAGTTCGCGCATGCGGTATAGAAATTTGTTCGATGCAATTGGTCCATGGCTATCTATTTAGAAAGAGTAAGATATCTGTGCATTAAGGGTCCGTAAACCAACCGGTCAGTTATTTTGACAGCGGTTCCCGTTCCGAAATGTTGGTTCGACTGTAACCGACTAATCGAACCGGTGATTCGGACCATGAAACAACGGTTGACTCGAACCACACTGACCGCTCTAAAAAGCACGGTTCGTCTGGTTTGTCTCTTTGTCTGTCAATTTATTGTCATCTTTTTTAACCTATAATATTTAATTTGTGGACTGTTGTTAAAAAATTACATTCAAAGCATTATTTCAAAGTAAAAAACTTCTGATTCATGAATTATCTCGAAATTTTGTTAATTTAGAGCAAATTGATCTTGGCTTAGAGTGTAATAAATTTATTTCAGATTTATCATTTACCCATCAATTATAATTTTATTTTGGATTATATTTAAATTTCATAAATCTAGGGGATTCTAGGGAAATTTTTTCCAAAATTTAAGTATTTTTAACCACAAAATATTCTAACCATTACTGTTCCGTAATCATTCTTGTTTAAGCGAACCGCGCATCGACCAAGAAAATGTCAACTGTAAACCGACCGGTTAGTGCGGTTGGTTTACGGACCATACCTTAAATCTACCCGGTCGGTCGTCTCTCTTCCTCTTTCTACTAATCCATTTCTGTGGTTTTAAGGCTGTTTGGTCGATGACGTTATATATTTAGATTCTTACTAGGTATTCTATGTTTAGATTATAGCACTATATACAGCGTGATCAGGAATGACTGAATCTGTTGGTATTAAAATAAACTGCTGGCCAATTGAAACGTACCAAGCGAATTTTTAGGTTGAATTTAAAGTCAAGTATTTTGAAAAATAGAAAAGATATCAACATGCGGTTTTCAGGATTTCAGAGATAATTTAATTGAGAAAACGATAGTGTTAACCGATTTTTTTACTTTGAAGTACATTACTATCTACAGGGTATGAAAGAAAGTCTTCTTTTTTTTGTCAAATTTTATAACTACCGTGATTCCACAAATTTTTTTTTTATATTTTTTGGATGTAGATTTTTTTAGTCCTTACTTAATGGGAAAACAACCTGTTACTCAAAATTTTGATATCCCTGTTATTTTATAAGATACCGAATTTTTGCTGAAAATTTGATTTTTTCTTTGTTTTTTGTCGTTCGGCCGTATTGTGTTTTGTAAGAACCAATCTCTGTAGTTGATTATAATACCTTATGTATGGCTTTCTTATCAAAAGTACACTTTTTGAACTTTCATTAATTTATTTTTTAACCAGTGGCTTATCAAAAATCGGTACACGTTCGCTAATTGGTAAATTTTTTAATTCATTTTTTGAGGCTATTTTCTTAACGGAATAGAATGGAATTTAGTTAGTTTATGTTTACCATTGGGTTAAGTGACTTACATCCTCGAAACGGGTTTTTCACTTTTTCAAAAATTTACTCATATTTGTGTATACCGGGTGGCTACGAAATCGTGTTACAACCCCCACCATTTTGTTACATTTAACTGTATTAATTTGAAATTTGGCATGGGTTGATTATTGAAAGGAATAATCATTTTGACGTTTAAAACAATCTGATGACACTTCCGGTTTCACCGGAAGGGCCACCTACTAATTTTCAAATTTTTTTAAAACAACCCTGTATATTTTTTCCCGTAAGAATTAGATTCTACTTCAAATTACCTGTTTATCGACATATCACATGATGACATTTGCTTTCAAAATGGCAGCATAATTATTATTGCAAAAACCTGTTCAACAATATTAAATTTAATAAAAAATTCGGTATCTTATAAAATAAGAGTTTAGTTGCGAAATTAGGAATTTTTTTTGTGGTATGATTTGCAAACCTGATTGTCACAATTAAAAATGTCAGTTTACAAAATCTAAGGTTATATTATGGTGAAGTATTGTTCACAGAATTGGATCAGTAGAAAGGGGAAGAGAGACGACCGACCGGGTAGATTTAATGTCCACCATTTTTACTATTAGATGTGGCGCGGAATTTAAATGAAGGATCTCGATATACAAAAATGTTACTCGCATTCACAAATTGTGCTGCCATCTAGAGATTGAATTAGCAACTAAACCGAAAATAGGAAACTATAAGTAAACTCTAATCCTATACCACTAGAGTAGAATTTCGAATAATCTTATAATACCGTGGTTTACGTCCATACTGGCCAATTACTGTAGCATTTACCCTTTAACACACCAACTTGAAACCAAAGCAAGGACGCTAGGTTACAGTCACGTGGGCTGTAAGAGTAAAAATGGCGTGATCTTCTATCTGCTTTCCACTACCACTCAGTAAAGCTGCGCCGTCGTTTATAGCCAGTATATTTATTATATGTATATGTTATTGTTATGTTGGGATTGTCAAGATTGTCAAAAGTTGACAGTAAGATGTGCGCGCCAACGTCCGTGCGGTTGTTTGCGTCAATAGTACCAATTCCACTAGTTATTTTTTCAATACCAACAGATTCAGTCATTGTTGATCACGCTGTATATAGTGCTGTAGTCGTCATTGATTGACGCAAAAATGGATGGTTTCAAACCGGTTTTGTCCCGTAGCACCGCAAAAAGACAGCTTAATTTTATGACGATAACCAGAAAGACTAGAAACAGGAGAGCGAACTTCCCATCTTTCCCTGTACGCAGCGATGGTACGCCATGAGGCGATAGTTCCTGTCTTGAATGTTTTTTTGGCTCCTGTATCCTGCACAGCATCAGGGATATTCATGCACAGTTGGGCCAAGCCGGCGACAACACGCGACAGCGTGCTAGCTAGTGTGTGCCCTACCCACAGATATCTTACTCTTTCTAAATAGATAGCCATTGCATAAAACCATGAATGAGCCGAATTGAAACTGCGCAGGGGGGTATTTAGACTTGCGCACAAGTAAATATTGCGCCCGCGAATTCAAACAAAATATTGGAGTAGGTCCGAATCACATTGAAATACCGTGCTGTAATGTTGGTTGCCAGACCAATTTTAGGGAATTTGCTTTTTTATGTTTACCCTCTGTAAGCCATGTCTTTTGCACATACATCTTACTCTTTCTAATTGGAAAGCTAAAGCAAATGCGCAAGTACAAATACCCCCGGATACACGATTTTCGACCTTATTGAAATCTTCAATTTGTCGCACTTTTTCATCGCGCAGCCCATATGCTTTAGTTATCTATTTAGAAAGAGTAAGATATCTATGGCCCTACCATATCGCCGGTCTCGCTTGCTGCCGCTCTCTCTCTAAATCTGGCTAATTTGTGCAGTATCTTGGGGGTATATATATGCTGTGTCTCCTGTTTCAATCGCCATTGTCCATGTGTGCCCTGCTCTTAAAGTGTTGAACTGCGCAATTGTCATGTGAGGGGAACTCTCCCCGTATATTGCCCGCTTTCCTTTCCAAGTGAGCTCGCTCTCCTGTTTCTAGTCTTCTTGACGATTACGATGTCTTTTCAAAGTAAACTTTTAATCAAATTAAATACGGCTGTCTAATACTGTATTTATTGATTCATGTATCAAGCAATGAATTGCATTAGAAGTATGAAGTTTAGTTTTATATGTATTAATATCTTTCTTACTTCAATGTCGCCAAACAATTTCGACAAAAGCACTAGATAATAAATGAAGTATGTTGGTATCAGCTGGTATCATGATGGTACATATTTTTTGGTGTGTTGGGTAACCTGCCCAAACAATCGATTTTATGGAAAAGGCGCTATAATAATAAGTTGTTTGGTTTTTTGTTCTAAAAGTTGATAAATATTGATATTATATTAATATAAATGTGGTGTATTAAAGCGATAAAAAAATAGGTTGTTTAAAATCAATTTTCAACTATAGAACGTGTTTTTAAGTGTCTAACAAGACAAGTTCTTTGTCATAACTCCTAACCTAAATAGTACAAAATGTCTAATATTAAACGTTTATCTATGAACACATCTTTAAAAGATGCTAGAATATTCGACGATGTACGTATAAGTTATGCTTTATAGAATTATTAATTTTAATTGTTTTAAATACCCTTTAGAATTCATGGGATGAACCCTTATTGAGTATAGCAGTAAAACAAGAGCCAATATCTGATCCAGCAATCCAAGAGGACAAGTATACTAAATTATCAATAAAGCCAGAACCAAAATCCGAACCAGTATACCACGAAGAAGACACCAATCTGGAATTTCCAATAAAATTGGAAGTAAAATCCGAACCCAACGATGAAGATGCTGCAAGTATCGGATTACAGACAAAATCACCACTGGGATTAAACGACGAATCAAATTCACTGTTTAATAAGGATATGTTGTCAAAATTGAAAATCAAAGCCGAGCAACTCAGGTCACCATTAAAAAGTGATGTGGAAATGGAATCACCACTGTTACAAAAATACAACAATGAAATAAGTTCCAAGCGAAAAGCTGCCAAACGCACAGTGTTCACTCGTGATTCACCATATAAAATACCGTCACCAGTGGATGATAACCAAGGGTCAAGTCGAGAAATTGAACAGGCGAAACGTTCGATTTTTTCACGACTTAGCCCTGGAAAAGTAAGCGAAAAGGAACAAGTGCCCAGGTGAGATTTTGAAAACGACAAAACTGGTTCTTTTCGTATTTTTACGAATGTAGAAAAACAACTATTTGTTTTTTGTTTTGTGTGGTTACAGAAAGAGAACCAAACGGGTTTTGGAAATGGAAACGGACCCAGAAACGTTGCGAAGGCGACAGAAACAAATCGATTTTGGCAAAAATACTGCCGGATATGACAATTATCTAAAAACTGTACCAAAGTAAGCTAACTTTTATTTACTCATTTTTTATACTAAAATCTAAGTTAGCTACATGTAACCTAATAAAACTGTTTTATTGTTTGATTTTTAGGACTAGCCGTAAGCCGGATGACCCACGGACGCCAAATAAGTTTGAAAAGTATTCCCGTAGAGGTTGGGACGGATTAATAAAACAATGGCGATTAAAACTTCATAAATACGATCCAGAATAATATATTATAATTTATATTTAAGTTTCAACATTAGTATTTTTTCAGTTTTATTTCCCAATTTTATGTATTTTCTACTTATCCTGCCCATCTGAAGTTCTTCAGATATTCTAAGATTAAATAAATAAAACGTTTTTCTAATAAAGAAAAAATATTTTTTTACGTATTTAAATAGATTTTGTGGTTTTCTTTTGTATATTTTATGTGTAAGTTGCTTCTCGGATAATTTTGGTAAGTTTATATAATTTATTAATTCAATTTTCGCGACTGATAGTGGCAGATAGAGAAATCTATAATTCAAAGTATCACTTTGACTCAGAGATGGCGCTTCTATAAAAGATTTCTACTTGACCAGCTCAGAAATATCTAATCTATATAGTAGTTTTTTATCTGTGATCCAACACATGTCAAATGACACAAAACGTCAAAACAAAGCAAATTTTATGTGTATTTTGAAAAATGTCCTGTCAAATTAAACTGACTGCTAACATACAAGATGTTCCAGCAATCAGACGTTGTTTATTTCCAACGGACGATCAAAGAGGTTTGTTTTATTATTTGCAGTTGCCCCAATTTAATTTCTGGTTTTGTTCTTTTCACAAAGGCTCGGATAGCTGGTTGCAATTTTGCGAGATTTCACCCTCCCCAACTGGTGATATTATAGCGATTGCACGTGAACGTCGTATTGTTGTATTAACATCCAAATGGGACTCTTCTAGTGGTCTTAGTCAATTCCACATTGGTTATTCGGGTTCTATTCATGAGTATGACAAAGTTAAAGCTGTGCTATGTTTACCTATTGTTGGGGAAACCCAAAGCTCGCATGTAAGTTAAATGATAAAAAATCAGCAATTGAAAATTTTCTGAAGATCCTCTTACAGGTTGGACCAGATTGGACTTGCATTTGCGTAGGTTTCGACTCGGGTTTTGTGAGATTTTATACGGAAAATTGTGAGCTTCTCCTGGAAGAACAGTTACATGCCGAAAATATATCAAATATTAAATGCCGTTCCCTGCACAATCCTCGCCCTGACATCTCCTCGGATTTACACCCGGAAGAACTATATGTGCAATACCAAAGTATCGTTGCTGTTCTTAGCGGGAATAAATTATTCAGTAGTCTTAGAGCATGTAGAAGTCAATTAGCCAGAGGTGAGTTCCGTAACAGTATTTGCAGGTTTTTTATTTATAACTTTTTAATTTAGTTCAAGCTAAGAGTGATTCCATAATGAACATTTCACAATTAAGTTTAAACCCTCGAAAATGGGGCTTTCAAGACCAAGCAGTCATAAACGACAGTGCTGTGGCTGGTTTAAACATGTGCAGTGTCTTTGATCACCTTTTAACAGCTTCCACGTGCGGTGGGTTTGAAAGCAAGTATCGAGCAATGCCACCACAAAGCACCCTGGTACTTGCAAGTGGTTCCAAACCATTTCTTGGATACCATTATGCTTTGGAAGGCTGTCCTCAGCCGGTTTTTAGCGATGTGGCCAAAGCAGTTGCCAGTAGCTTAAAGTCAGCGTTACCGTAAGTTATGCCACAAAAATTGTCATTAGGAGCTTTAAATAATATCCCACTGCTTTCTCAGAGGTTGGTTGATGGGTGGTGCAAAAGCCCAAGTGGAAAAGCATATGAGCGTAGCTCTTCAACCAGCAGAGTCTATGGGATGCCGTTTTGGTCTTTGTGATTTACGCCGAACTGCCTCCGATTTAATCCTGTCACCTGACCATAAACTATGCGCCGTTTCCGACTGTCTTGGACGCGTCCTTCTAATCGACACCTTCAAGGGAATTGTCTTGAGGATTTTTAAGGGATATCGAGATGCTCAATGTTCCTTTCTCTTAATTCCCGATGAGCGACACTCTAAACATAAACCAGGTGATCGAGTCGCTTTGTTTCTTGTAATTTACGCTCCCAAAAAAGGAACTTTGGAAATTTTCACTGTGCAACAAGGTGCAAAAGTGGCGACTTTTACTGCAAGTAAATGCAGTCGACTACTATACGTTAACTATGGCTTAGTAGGGTTTAATTTCACTTCGAAATCTCGGTATATCTGCACATTTACAACGGTTTTTATCGACGCGGATGGACAAGTGAAAGAAATTCTTATTCCCTTTCACTTTGCATTGTCCGAGAAAAACAATAAGCGTGCCCGAGATATACATTTGTATAAGAAACTGAGACAGTTAGTGAAGTCTGGGGAGTTTAATGTTGAGCAACTAAGTGAAATGGTGCAACACACTTGTAAGGAACTGAAGACTTTAGAAATGAAACAGCAAACAGTTGAAATGCTATTGCATAATAAAGGGGTACCAGTTGAAGTTACGTTGGAGTGTCTGGAGTACTTTTCCGAGGTTTTAGATGAGAAATCCTCCGAAGATAGTTTGAGAACTTTAGTTAAAAATGCTGGCGATTTATTGCGGTTTTATTCCTACGTATGTATTTAAAAGATTATTCTTTTAGTCAAGTAATTTGTTGCTAAATTTTGTTCTTACAGGTAAATTCAACAAATACACCCAGTGAACAACTTGAAACTAATTCTAATTCCCAAGAAGAAGACATCCCGCCAGTTGTTTCGGATATTTGGACAAAGGAAATGACGAAACTCGACCGATTCGCTGCTTTATGTGCAGATATGGATAAACAGAAATTTTGTACCCCAGAAAAAACAGTCAAATTCGCCGAAAGCACGACGTTCACTTTCACCGACTTGTTTTCAGTTTTCAACACAAATAACCCTGAAAATATCTCGGTTAAGTCCAAAGTAGACGAGGCGACTTTATTCCAAGTCTCCGAGTGTCTTTTCAAGCGTCACGTAACGGGTAACGGACAAGATTCAAAGCGCCTACAAGAAGAAATTAGTAATAGTCGCATAGTTGTTAAAGATTTGTTGTTATTGTTAGTACATTATTGGGTTTATCGACCGGCTTCTTTCGACATCCATTTGAGCCTTCGCAAAGAAATGAATAATTTGAGTGGATTAATTTATGAGATTGTCCAATGTGCTCTATTAACTGATCAAGAGGATGTCGTGGTAGCAGAAGATCGTTATAGTAATTTTTGGTCGAGTATCCGAGATTATCTGACTGGATGTTCCCGGCCTTTTCCAGCTATGGTCGCGGCACTTCTTTGTAAGTACATCCAGTCGAAAGTGGAGCAAGAACAAAAGGTTAATAGTAGTAATGAAGACGGGAGTTATGAGTTTATGACTTTGGAATCATGTGCGTGGGAGGTGTTGATTGAAAAATTGGATTATATGTCGCTGTTGACGATTATTTTGTCTGGGAAACCGCTTACAACTGACTGTCCTCTTCCGAAGTTGAACCAAGAGAAAACTGATGTTAGTCTGAGGTAAACTTAGTTTCTGAATTCGTAATAAAGATTACAAAATAAAATTTCAGGTACATCCTGCGAAAAGGCCGAGGAATCGTAAGTGAACTTGTAGCACGTTGGCTTTCTTCAGCGGGTGTTAACCCCGAAAACATTGTCCTACACGAGCTTCAACTCAAATTAGACAATGATTCAGAAAACGACCTTCTAAAGGAAGCTGTGATGAAATATCCTGAGCCTCAACTTGCTAGTGTAAAAGCAGAGCGTTTGTACTGGCATTTAGGTGAATTAGCACAAGAGTTTCCCTTCAGTTTGGTTTCAAGTGCCATTCTGACTAATATGACTTGGGAATATGCGTTGGCCTGGCAAAAAAGTATTGAAAATTTAGAGCTGTTGGAGGCTGCTATAAAATGTTTGAATTGCATTCCGGCTGAAGATGGTAGGGTTAAACAGGGTGTTTATAATTTATTGTGGAATACACATTTAAGGATACTGTTTGAGAACGTCTGCAAGTTAATTAATAAGGTAATAATCCGAAGATAATCTAAACTGCTGGCTAATTGAAACGTACCAAGCGAATTTTTAGGTTGAATTTAAAGTCAAATATTTTGAAAAATAGAAAAGTTATCAACATGCGGTTTTCAGGATTTCAGAGATAATTTAATTGAGAAAACGATAGTGGTACCCGATTTTTTACTTTCTTATACGAAGTATAAGGAAGTATAGTAATCGTGATTTTTTTTCGACTTCGAGATTTTGATGGATTTACACGTTTTGAATCCATTTTGACCATTTTTTACTTTGAAGTACATTACTATCTACAGGGTATGAAAGAAAGTCTTCTTTTTTTTGTCAAATTTTATAACTACCGTGATTCCACAAAATTTTTTTTATATTTTTTTGATGTAGATTTTTTTAGTCCTTACTTAATGGGAAAACAACCTGTTTCTCAAAATTTTGATATCCCTGTTATTTTGTAAGATACCGAATTTTTGCTGAAAATTTGATTTTTTCTTTGTTTTTTGTCGTTTGGCCGTATTGTGTTTTGTAAGAACCAATCTCTGTAGTTGATTATAATACTGTATGAATGGGTTTCTTATAAAAAGTACACTTTTTGTACTTTCATTCATTTATTGGTAACCAGTGGCTTATCAAAAATCGGTACATGTTAGCTAATTGGTAAATTTTTTAATTCATTTTTTGAAGCTATTTTCTTAATGGAATAGAATGGAATTTAGTTAGTTTATATTCACCATTGGTTTAAGTGACTTATATCCTCGAAACGGGTTTTTCACTTTTTCAAAAATTTGCTCATATCCGTGTACCTATACCGGGTGGCTACGAAATCGTTTTACAACTTTGGCATGGTTTGATTGTTGAAAGGAATAATCATTTTGAAGTTTAAAACAATCTGGTGACACTTCCGGTTTCACCGGAAGGGCCACCTACTAACTTTCAAATTTTTTTAAAACAACCCTGTATATTTTTTTCCGTAAGAATTAGATTCTACTTAAAATTACCTTTTTATCGACATATCGCATGATGACATTTGCTTTCAAAATGACAGCATAATTATTATTGCAAAAACCTGTTCAACAATATTAAATTTATAAAAAATTCGGTATCTTATAAAATAAGAGGAATATAAAAATTTTGAGAAATTGGTTTTTTCCTCATTAACCAGGGACTAAAAAAATCGACATCAAAAAAATATAAAAATTTTTGTGTGGAATTCCGATAGGTATAAAATTTGAGAAAAAAAAAGACGACTTTCTTTCATACCCTGTAGATAGTAACGTACTTCAAAGTAAAAAAATCGCGTCACACTATTGCTTTCACAATAAAATTATCTCTTGAATCCTGAAAACCTCATGTTGATATCTTTTCTCTTTTTCAAAATATTTGACTTTAAATTCAACCTAAAAATTCGCTTGGTACGGTTCATTTGGCCAGCAGTTTATTTTAATAAATTTTAACTGGGCTTGTTTTAGGTTGGAAAATTACCGAAAGAGCGCCTTTGTAAACAAGATACCGGATTATCCGATTACCAAGTGACAAAATTTACTGAAATCTGCGCGGAATTCCTCGGAGACTTCGTCGACGTTGTAGACCAAACTGCTAGCATTCCAGACCAAAAACCCTTACAATTCGAACCAATCTGGGACAACTACACTTCCAATGGAGGGGCGAAGGATCAAGTGGCTCTAGTTGAACTAGCAGTAAGTCAACGAGGATTAAATCTAGGGTTACTACTGGTGCATCACCAACTTAGTCAAATTTTGCAAATGATCACTACGTTCGGAATAAAACATTCCAAACCTATTAATAATTTGTTCGATACAACCACCATTGAGGTGTTCTTTACGGATTTTCAACGGGTGGACGAGGTGAACTGGACAGGAATTGAAACGAAGATAACTAGCTCCCGTACGCAGTTTCTTTTGAAGATCATATCCGCTAGTCTGGACTTGGTAGTTCAAGACGAAGGAACCTGGCAGCTTTACTCGATGGAACATGTGAGATGGATGAGTAAATGCTTAATGCTAGCGCGATATTGGCAGTTGGATTTGGATGTGTTACGTAGATTTCAAGTAGTACAATTATTTGTACATGGTTTCGATTCTATAGGAGAAGAACTGGTCCCGGCCGTGAATGATACAAACAAATTGGGAGGGGAATTGTTTGTGGTGGCGGCTAAGCGCTTGGCACAATTTATGGCCTCATCTCCGAAACTAAGCCACAATATCACTGCATTAAGTCCAGCATTAACGAATTATCTAGACAAACTTGTAAGGCAGTTATTTCATACCTCACCGAGTGGTTATATTGTAATTTTCTTTTTTAGGATGGCGAATGGTGCGCTCCAAGCCAGTTATCGGACATACGAAACTTAGCTAGTCATTCAGTGCGTTGTTTAAGCGAAGATCAGCCTAACTATAGACTAGCTCACTTGTTACTAGAAGCATGTTTCACCTTAGAGGAAATTCAGTCGCAATGATGTTATTTTTATAAGAATTAAAACTTGTTGAATAGTTACAAAAAACATACGAAACGTATTTATATAAAAAAATGTACATTTTAATAACTAGAATGTGATTACTGGTACAATAAAAATAAATGAGCAGGTCAAAAGTTAAATTAAGGTTTTTTTACATCCCCATTACTTGTAGCAAGATGAGTAAAGTGTTAGCAGGCGTGGCAAGTTACGTCATTTTATGTTGCCCAGTTAATACCTATTAACCATAGTAACTACGAAACCAGCACCTACTACTTTATTCTTCTAGCGTTCTTTAGTACGTTAAAATACCTATAATTATCATAGAAAAAATATAGCTTAATAAAATAATATCAACTATGAGTGGTCAAATATTATCTTATAAATAAATCTCTTATTATACAACTCAATAAAATAAAACTAAAATATCTCTAAATAAATAAAATATTCCATTTAACTAAAATGCTTGTTAATCATTAAAGACCAGTGTAATGATTATTATTTGAAGCCGTGGCGGCTCGCCTAGGCGAAAAAACACTTTTCTTATTTTTCAATTCGTCTTTTTGGTCCCTGAAACACAAACAACTAAGTTTGTTACACAGAACTAGTTAGTTGCAAACTCACTTAAAAAACGACAAGTGTTGTTCTAGGAGAAACCGACTATTACAATGGGACAATTCTGGCCAATGTGCTATCACTTTTCTTAGGTAAATCTGCAGTCGCTTGCGACGCTCTTCCACTAAGGCAGAATCCTAAACAAAACTACTGTTTAAACAATAATCAATAATATTTTGTTTTATACTTTTTTCCCTATACTTTTCTTTGGCGGAAAATCAAAAGTCGCCACTTCGGCATCCAGTTTCTTCAAATCTGTATGCAACGCATAAAACTGCGCGTATCTTCGATAAATATTCCATTCTTCGTTCCCAACCCTCAGAAATACCTGGTAAACATGATGGGAACTCGAACCACTTCCAGTTAAAAACGCCGAGGGAATCCAAACATTTACTATATCACCCCCAACAACATCATCGGTGGATATCGGCCCCCTGAGCTTCTCAAGTTCGCTTTTCAACCGTTCTAAAAGCACATCTTTCTGACTGAGTGTCTGTTGGAGCCTCACGTTGAAATCCATCAACTCTGCGTGCATTTCCGCTACTTGAACCAGCTTCCTTTCAAACATTTTCGCTTCGACTTTGTAGTTTGGCTCATCTTCATCTGGAACCTCCAACATTTGTATCGCACTCATATATTGTTTAACTTGCAGCTTTAGACTGTCGTTTTCTTGCAGCAGTTCCTCGATGCGATATTGTTTCTTCTGTAATTGCTCGTGGTTCTTTGCCTCGACAACTGTTAAAACTGCACTGATATCAGCTGAAATTTCCACAATATCATCAGAAGTTTCCGGTGAGGTTTCAACTGAAACTGGCGTAAGAATTCCGATTTCTGTATGGGAAACCGGCGTAAGAGCTTCCGGGGTTTGTGTGGGAAATTTATCGCGTGATCCGCTGTTTTCTATGGGCAATTTACGCGTAGTTTTAACTTCTTCCGCTTTGGCTTTTTCTTCTAAAGTTCGATGTTCTTCCATGATTTGACTAAGATTTTGCTTAGATTTACTATCACCTCCAACTGAGTTATTACTTTCAGAGGAAATACTACTGGAACTGGAAGATGGGACACTGGTAGACAATTGAAGACTATCCTCGTCATCAAACGAAATAAACTGTCTGGCAACGCGTCGTTTCTTTTTTTGTTTTGTCTTATGTTCTAACGAAGAAATACGAAACAAAAATTAATTTTGCTATAAGTAGAAGTTTTTTTACTAAAACAAACCGATTATTGGAGCGTCTATTATAGGCTCTACTTTGCTTCGAAACGAATCAACTCTTTGGGAAACTCCACTGTTTAACTCCGGCTTATCAATACTGATTGCAAATAAAATGGATGCTAAACCTGTAACAATAAATATAGCTATGGTAAAACATTTTTTTTTCATAGGATCTTACCAGCAGCCATGGTAGGTAACAAACTACTTTTTTCCTGGTCACGCAACAAAGCCCAGTCTTCATAATGGATACTTAATAATTCACTGTTACTCAACAAAATATGACAATACCTAAAACACTTTATTTATATCCGAGGGGAATCCCAGATTTCGCATACAAACCTCTCCAAAGATCTCTCATTCAACGTTGAGCGAATCCAGGCACGTCCACAGCCAATATCAGTCCAAATGTGTTTTAAAATAGCATAACGTTCCTGCTCGTGTTTGGTTAAATGTTTCCGAACAAAAGGCCAAAAAGCTAAAAAATTTCTTCAATGAAACACTATTAAATTTAAATGAAAAAACTTACAAGGACATTCGTTGGTGATATTTAGGCTATTAGCAACAATTTCCGAAACTTGTTTCAAGTTTAACGGATGTTTTTGCTCATCTGAAGGTTTCAATTTAACTCGGAGTCCGTGTGAGAAAACCGCTTCGAAAGTAAGACAAAGCCCAGCGACACAACTATCAAACTCCGTGGCTAATTCCGTTTTACCTCCATAGCGTTTTTGGCACTCTTGTACACATTCCAAAAGTTGTTTTAAGAGTTTTTCCGAAGAGGAAGTTGTGGTTCTTTCGTCTGTTGTACTTTGCACTGGTTGCGAGGAAATTATTGCAGACATCAGCCTTAAGGACTACAACATGGTTACAATAAATCAAATCATCTACAATTACATTAAATTAGGACAAAATCCGTACCATAATTTGCTGGAGTTGGAGGCTGAACAACCTTGATTTGAAATCATGTCATACCAAAGCGCAACTGTGGTATTGTAGATAATGCAAACAATAACATTGTGTGTTTGCTAGAGTATTGTATTTCTATACTTTTTCTGACTACTAATCGCATGTAATGTGGTTTATATCTTATCTGTTTCGTATAACACATGCCCCTAAAAAATAATAACACACGACATAAAAAACATTATCGCCAGCTGGTTTGCAGTGTCACCAACTTTCCAACGACAAATTTGACAGGAACACAGATAAACAATGTTATAGAATAAAAACTCCACGAATTGTATTTTGGGTTGCATAAAGTTTATTTCAATCGCCATCTACATTTATGCGCACTCAACTTGTTTACAATTAAATTCATTTTTTCAAAAAAGTACATAAGTATTAGGTGTTTTCATGATTTCGGTGATGAATTCTTAAAATTAACATAAAAATACGGTGATTTTAACACTTTTCCAAAAATAAAAACTGTTTAGGTAACATAAATTTATTAGAAACCTTATCTACCTACCTACACATACAAGGTGTTTCAGTTTTTCGTAGCAGGACTTTAACACTCGATAGAACTTTTAAAATTTATACAAAAATATTATATAAACATAGGTCGGCAAACGCTTAGTTCACGAGATACAGAGTGTTCAAATTAAATTTGAAAATAGATTATTTTTAAATATCGTAAACCATAACTTTTTTCTCATTGTACTTTATAATTTTTTTAAATAATAGTATATTATTTTATGAGGAGCTTAAGTGATGCTTTATGCGCAGAGGCACGTGTTTGACTGACGAACGAAGTTCGTCAGACAAAAGCAGCCGAAGCACATAAAGCGACTTAAGCTCCGAATAAAATATGTAATTTTTTCTTCAAACGCAAACAATTCATTAAATTGTAAAATTATTAATTGAAATTTTAATAAATAAATTTTGACAATTAATTTGACATATGATCAGCGGCGCTTAAGTAGTACTTAAGCGCCGGCGACAGATACAGTAGAACTTTACCTGTCGCCGGCTATAATTGACACTTAAACATAATCAGTACAGCAGGATAATGTCACACTTAAATGACGTTTCAAGAAAAAAATCTTATTTCCTGTACTTTTATAATAGTGCAGGCGCCAAAGGTACTTGAGTATGCATAATATGAGGACCGGCAAGTATGCTCGGATTCTTATATCTGAGACCCTAAATAATAAAAAAAAATCATGTTGCCGGCAAATTGGATGGTCCATTTCAATTCCCTCGCCCTCTTATTATGTTATCACTATTATTACAGTCAATCAGATATTTGAGATTCAAAAACTTGCGGGTAGGCTGAATTTTTAATATGTTGTTTCTGATGGTCCGAAAGGTAAAATCTCAAGTTGGCGTATCCCCACCTGTTTCGGAATCCCCGCCATCTAGAAAAATTTTTGGAATCGATTTTTGGATTTGCCTTATGTTTTGTTGGTCGGAGGAAAAAAGTGTAAAGACAAAAATTGTATAGCTCAAAATTTGCAACATTTTTTGTCTTACGCTGAACCCCCTGTAGTTAGTTCCCAAAAAGATAGAGGGCGCCAAAATTTCCATAAATGCCCTGTACCTATGTGCCTGTTATATGTCAATGTTTTTTTGGTACCTATTTAAGTACCTAAAAGTGTTTTATTAAAAAAAAAACGTGAAAAAATGTCGTTTCAAGTGTCCAATTTGAAAAGAAAGACCGAACGAGTTAACGTGTTTGTTTTGTGATACAACAGGACACTTAGTTAAAAAACCAAAATCTCAATCGTGGATGACTATTATAAGAGCAGCAGATTCAAATTTCTTCGCAATATATCCAGTGGTGTCGAAGATTGGAGGGGAAAAATGGAGCAGTCCCCCAGTATCTACGCCACTGGACATTTTTTTTTATAAATAAACCCCATCATTACTTAGAAATGTACTACATTACTCTGTGTACGAAATTTAATGAAAATCGATCGAGTGGTTTAGAAGTTATGGTAACAAAACGAGTTCTTAACCTATACTTTGACACCCTGTATCTTTGTTATAAAACATTTTTGAGCAAAGTTTTTTCATTAAAGTCTACTTATTTTTTGATGCTCTATCACGTCCCAAAGTTAATGAAGTTTAACTTTTACCACCCTGTATATAAAAATATAAAAGGGGTGCGAAAAAAAATTGGACCATATGATGGAGCGGCAACATCCAAAATATTAATCTTTGAGCTGTTATGAGCTTATATCAATTGATAAAATGCGGTCCTCATATTATGCATACTCAATTCCATTCAGCTCCCGGTCTATAAACAAAAAAGGTACCCCTATCAAAATCCGCTAAAGTTAGCCAGCCGTTTTCGAGATATTTGACTTTTTATTGTAGCGTCAAAATTATTCTGATCATTTTTAGAAATTTATAACGTTGTAAATATTAAAAATATGAAAAAAAGTTTCAAGCAAAACTTGATGGGAATTCATTCCTTCATTCCAGTAGGAGTAGTAGGACGTTTTCTTCCGATTGATGCCTTCTACATTTTTTATATAAATTCTCTTTTTAAATTTAAAATTTGACGAAAAAACACTGAAATATATTTTTTCTACGAAAATGCGGAATGATGTTTTTTCTGACAAGATAATCGAACTTGAAAGTAGGCTTTTGAAAAACTAGTACGGAAAATTAGTGTGGAAATTTTTTTCCGCACACATTTTTTAAACTTTCCACACGCAAACAAAAACATAAAGAAGTACTTACATTTAGTTATAATTATAACATTTATTTAATATCTAACAACCTGAGGAGTGCACATTAGTTCATCGCTTTCGCTTTAGTTTTGAAACTCCATGTTTATATTCACGTAATTTGATCTCAAAATCAAAATTATTTCGATGACAGGACACAATTTATAAACTGTCAACAGCTATGAGCTTTCAGTTTTATGACAACAAACTCACTTGATGTTTTTTTTAATTAGAAAAAGATTTACCAATAATTTAATTTTTTACGAATTCCACGTTTTCGTAGAAAAAATCGTATGTAACACGCTTGCGGAAATGGCCCATGACAATACTCGTGTGATTGCAGCACTCGCTATCGCTCGCGTTGCAAATTTCACACTCGTATTGTCATGATGCGTTTTCCGCACTTGTATTACAATATACTATTACATCATTAAAATAGTATCTACACTGGTATATTGCAGTTGCCCCTTCTTGTATGTCTTTTTAATCTAAATCCCCAAATTGGAAGTTGAAATTTTAAGAAAAAACACAAATTTTAATAAAAAACACAAATATCTTTATTTTCTGATCACTTTATTAGAAAAAAATTGATGGCAGCACCATACACTTGAATGAAGCCTTAATCGTTTAATTTGGATGTAAAATAAATAGAAATGGACATAATTAAAAATATCATCATCAACATATCATCAGTATTTAATTATTAATATATATATATATATATATATATATATATTATATTAAAATAAAGTTGAGCAAGTGTATACAATAATGCTAAAAAATAAATGTACTGTAAACTTACGTGTGCGGTATATTAAAAAAAAAATTACCATTATCTATATACATATACAGGGAAATGGCTAAAGGAACGGTGTGTGCGAATACCCTTGGCAACTCACCAAAACCCACCCCGCACCGCTCCCCCCTTAAATTAAAAACATATTGCAATGATGGCACCCTGAGTATAACAAAAACAAAACTGATCTAAACTCTAAGTCTACTCTAAAACACTGGAAAGTAATTGAAAATCGAGTCATCTCACATAATATGTATCTCACACTTAAGAATGTGATTGCATAGTCTTGTGTTTAGACCCACGTGGGTCCGTTAGCACATAATTATTGGGAGTAGCGCGAGGGATTTCCGGCAATTTATCACCGGGATGTCGATGGCTAATCGAAGGGGTTTTCCTCGTCGTCTTTATCTTCGTACTGCTCAAGCCGGACACTGGGTACTTGTTACGACCTAACTGCCTGGGACAAGTTAAGTCTCCTCCTGGATGTTTCGGCATTACAAACGCCTTGGTTTGCTTTATTAAGCTTCGATCGTTGCACAATGCCGAAATCAACGGCAAATCCATTTTCTTGCTTTTCTCACGCAAAGTTCTAATATCAAGCGCAGTTGGCTTGTCTCCAGTAGTAGTAGTAGTACTAGCAGTACCTTCACCAGGTGCTTTAGGTAATTGATTGGTTTTATTCGGCAAGTCCAAAAGATGCGTGTTAGGTTTTTCTGGAATTGGCGGAGGTGGTGGTGGTGGAAGTCGTCGAAACTTTGGAGGTTGTGGCGCTTCTAAAGAATTCAGGATATTATCATCGGATCTAGTCCGCATAAAACGACAATTCGGACGAGTTGGTGGAAGAGGAGGCGGAGGTGGCTCTAAGCTCCCTGTAGACGAAATACTGGTAGCACCATACACTGGTAATTGTACATAAGTATCAGATAAATTCTGGCTTGAGGCATATCGTCCTAAATATGGGGTACTTCTATAGAACATCGGTTGAGTCTGAGCTAAAGCCGCCAACAGGGATCCTTGTTTCGCCTCCAAATACTCCTGCTTACTTATCGCAGGTTCTTTCAGTGGAAACACGACAAAATCAACATCACTATACATCTGCTGTTGGTACTGCTCAATTTGCGACCTAGATAACTGACTTGTATAAACTGTTGCAATCGAGGGTGGTGGAGGTGGTGGTTGTCTGGGCGCAGGAGGTGGTGGTGGTAAAAACGTACACGGAACCAAAACCTTTGCTTTACTTGCCGCAACATCCAGGTAATTATTCGGAGAAATAACTGCACTAACTGGCGTACCCCTTGGAATCTTCGGAGGAATCGGTGGTACTGAACTAGGAGTGGAATAACTAGGCGAGGAGCTTACACTAACCGCACTAGCATGCGCTGTGAGGATGCTTGGTGATCTTGTTGTAATAAATCGAGCAGCTGCCTCTTCAAACGGGTAAACTGGTGGCGGTACCGGAGTTGGATTTTTCGGATAAGGCGGAGGTTCCCGCTCTGAAGACAAACTACCATCATCATAGTCCTGTGCAAGATTCTCCGCAACAGTCAGTTTAGTCAACTGTGCTCCATATGGTGGAGGCGGCGGACGAAACCTGTCTTGAACACTGTCAATTCTCCGAGGTGGTACCGGAGCGAAACCTTGATAACTCGACGGAAGCGTCACATAGTCTGAGTCCGAATCCAATGTATTACTAACACTCTTACAGGAAGGATATCTTCCAACTATCAGCTCAGTCAACTCAGCCGCTGACAACAAACTCTGTTTCTTGTCCGTCGGATCGCTTCCATCTCCATGGAATGACCCCGAGTTGCTTATGGTAGAATTCGTGCGATCTCTAAATGGTCCATCGACTTGGTCACTGGGTCTCATCACTGGTGCGTACTCGTCACTAGGTGAGGCGTACTGATCACTTGAACTTGTGTATTGATCGCTTGAGGTTAGAGTGTAGACGCCACTAGTGTGGCTACTGGGAGCTGGACCGGAAGTGTAGACTGGCTCGCGGGTGTCCAGTTCAATGCAGGTGGCATCACTTACGGCGGAGTTTTGGGCAGTGTGGGAGTAACCGAGTTCTAAACTGCTGCTGGTTGAAGGACGGCGGCCTTTAGTTTCTGAAAAGGAAGCAAAAGAGTTGAAGTTATAGTGTTAGGTAATTGAGTTAAATTTTTGTCTTACTTGTCTGAATTGGGGTGACTACCACGGTACTACAAGACGAGCTGCATTGTGATCCAGCACACTTTCCACTGACAGTCTTTCCAGAGCTTTCACTACACGTCGGCTTGGGCACATCCTCCTCCTCCTCCTTCAAAATAAGCGCGGCTAAGGCCGAGGTGGCCGAAGCAGCGGAAGTCCGACTGCTAGCTGGCGCACTGTCCAGCAGGTGAGCTAGAGCCAGACTTTCCGTGGATGGGGCCGGCGGACTGGTTATCATGATCTCCAGTTCATCTTCGGAATGAACCCGGTCACTAACAATGCCCGATGTGGTGTTGGACGACGTGGAACTGATTACAGAGACGCGCTGATCACAGTCCCACCTCTGGCGTTCTTCTTCTTCGCGTCTGGCTTCGTTGAGGCGCGGCGCCACCGCCATGCTGAACTGGTGGGCGGCGCGGCACAAATTTAACAATAACCGGCTTTTTTCATCTCCGGTTGTGAAAAGAGTTAGCTTCTCATGGCCTGTTCGAATTTCGAACTTTTTCCGTTCGAAACTCAGCTTTCCTATACTGCTCCATAGGAAGATGGATGGAGGGTTGTTGTCGGGACAGACACGGAGCCCTCGAGGACACACGGCTAGAAGCAGGGATCCAGGTGATGGTTCCGTTTTGGAAGTTTTTAACCTACAAGACAAAATTAATAAAAAAAAAACCAAAAATTTGGATCTAACTACGATATTTCTCTTACCTAAATATATGGGCATTAACTGGCTCTTGTAACTGGCATGCCTCTGCTATAAACCGCGCCCTAGCCTCCCCTTTGGACAGTCCTCGATGGGACCTGTGCGCCGCCTCAATAATTCGCAAGGCGGCAGGTCCCCGCATATTCGGCGGTACGTAATCCTCCGGTCGAAAAGTGACACTCTCGTTGTGGTCTCCAACGTCGGCTTGGAGGGCCAGCCCCGCCAAGTGTGTGGTGTGGTCACCGGCGGCACCAGAGGCCGCGTTGTACCGCAATTGGGCATAATAGTGCTGGCGGGTAGTTTCATCCCTGAGTAATAAGGGACTGTCCACGTAGAATTGTACACGGAAGTAGAAGGCGAGAGCGGGACGGCCGTTGGCGTCCAAGCCGTGCGTGTGAGACGAGCGCCAGCTTTTCGGTGCATATTTGGAGAGTTTATTATCTGGATCCGCAAATAGATATTCTCCATCTGGAACAAAGAAAAGCCGAAAGATTATAAAACTTTTCTAAAAAATTTCTACACAATTACTACTATATACCTAATATATTATAGGTAAATAACTATATTGTTATTTAATTAATGCAATAAGTGCATAGTAGTACTTTTTTCACAACAGTAATAGCGTAACACCCTGTATATTGTAGTATAACAGAAAGATTTAAAATTTACTACTTAAATTTTGGTGGATGCGCCGGTTATATATAAGTAGATACCATTTTCAAAGTGCTATAACTCTGGAACCAGGCAAGATATTTCTAAACTATTTACACATTTTTAATCATCAATTAATCGTACTTGAAAGTCACTAATGCTAACTTGCAATTGCTTGAAATTTATTATGGAATTTTATTAGTGAATTTTTCTAAATAAAACTAAATTCCGTTTATATAAATTTTCAAACATCGCATCCATCATTTCGATATCTCTACTAGTATGGAAAAGTTATACCAGAAAAATACGACAAATTTCAAAGTTTCATAAGTATAACTCGTGTATTAGACAAGATTATCTTCAAACTATTTGTCATCAACTGAAAGTTGAAATATTATCAAAACCTTTCTTATGAAATTCTTCATTATGTCCAGTTAGACCAAAAACAGTTTTTCAAGAGTAGCAACTTTAAAAATTAAAATTACATCCATTCTAATCTTCGTCCTAAAATAATCAACATAAATTCTAGCTTAGGTAATGGTTCTAAACCATCAATCTGCGGCCGAATTCAACTAACTAAAAATGAACCAAACATACGAAGCAGAAAAATCTAATGTAGAAGCTGGGGGCAAGAACATCCAGCATGCTAGTGCCAGCCTGCAACAACAACACACATACACTCGCACACTCTCAGAACATAATAAGAAAAACTTTTATCACAGAGTGTACTGTCAGAGAGGCTGGCAGCGGCAATGGAATGCAGCAGCGCCGGACCACATTCCGTACAGCCGCCACGTCAGTTTGTGCCCCGGGCCCTACACCCGGCACGGCCACGGCATCGGCATATCCACCTATTGCAACATCCAGTCTGTAGATACCATCTAATGCTAATCACATGAGATTACGCGCCGAAACCATGAACAAATTTATATCGACATGTGGATGATGGGAGGGAAGGGGAGCAAGGCGAAGACGTTTAGAAGATGTTAGGAGGCAAAAGGTTGGAGGAAACGGACAGGCTACAACATTTCTAAGTGTAATAGAGATTTTGACGCTTTTTAGGATGTTCATTCGAAATTTCTTTGCATTTCTCCTTTCAAGTTCATGGTTCAATTTTCTTTTATAAAATACTTAATTAGTCTATTCATAGGGATTTTATGAATTTTCTTCAAATATTTATAAAGAAAATGGTTATTGTATAATCAGATCTCATAATTTTAGATCAAAAACGCTACTACCATAAAATTGTGTCAATTTTCTGCTATAGTTGTTTAAATAGCCAGTTTTAGAACTACATAAGTACACTGATTTTGATTATCATAAGGAAAAATTATATTTATTTCCAAAATAAATACATAGTAGAAATTCAATCGTTTTTTTTGTTCTAATTTTTGCAAAATGTAAAACTACTGCTGTAAAATAGTAAAATTTAAATTTTCAAAATATGATAGGCTTGCAACCATTTTTCGGATTCTGTTCAAAATTTCTTGTTTCTAAATCTTAAGACGGGGTTTATTTAAAAAAAATCATAGCGCAAGTATCTGTAGGTACTATATTTACTTGTTTTTGCCCAGCCTTAAAAATTGGTGTAAATTTCGAATTATGCAAGAGAAAAACATTGCCCAGTTTGGTAACGAATAAAACCGAAATACCTTCCTCTGGTGTTACACATATTGTTCTATTTGAGCCGCGGAGAGTGTGTCGGCCGTCCATCCAAACCGGCCATCTGGCTAGAGTGTGTTTATTATGGTAAGAAGGCCGTGGCATGTCTTAAAGGACGAGGAAAGAATGGAAGCGACGCGCTTGGTTTGGTAGCCGAGAAAAGGCAGGGCCCAGGCGAAGGCATCTTGAGTGAGTCGGGCCAGGTCAATAAAAAATGAAGACCAGCCGTGGGCTAAAAAACGCAACGAAAAAAACAATGCACTGCCGCGGTTAAAGACAGGTAGCTGTGTTGGCGGGGGACACAGGCGGAGGGGATTAGGATCATTTGTATACTTGGGGAATGTGCCCGACCCGGTACAATCGGAGCCAAAACGCGGGCGGGGGTCGCATTTCAAAATGCCAATGCTCCAGCGGCGTACCAACTAATTCAAACTGTTTCGCGGAAAAATCTAATTGACACGAAGAGTTTCGGCAGAATTACAAATCAGTTTTCCAATGTTTAACAATCAATTGTTATCCAACGTTTACAGATGAATTTATTTAAAAACGGAGATTAGGTTCGAAAATTATGATTTTTTAAAATTCGTGAAAATTTGGTATCTATATTTTTTATAATTTTTTTCTAAATAAAATTGAATTAAAATCCGATTATGCAGTTGTTTCCAAAATATTTTCAGAAATGATGAATTTGTTATCAAAATATAGAAAATGTAAGTACAAAGAATTTATGTTTTTATTTTGCCCTAAAATTATAAGAAAAATTGTCTGGGAAATTTCCTTCAGAATTAATTTTTGTGAAATTCCTGCGAATAAGTTAGCCAACATACCAAACGGTTCATACGATACGTTACAAAATGTTACATAACATTTAAAGGTATATCTCTCTGTTTAATTATGCATGCCTCTATACTATTTAATTTTTCAATTACACAAAAATAAATTGCTTAGTCGCTTACAAAGCTTATGAGAAATTATGTACGAATTAACATAACTTAAAATGTCATTCACATTCCTACGCATATGTTTTAAAAGAAAATCTACAAGAGAATATTATTTTAGACATTTATCTTATTTCTATTAAATATTTTTCAGAAATTCTAGTGTAATTTTACTTAGTAGATTTTCAATCGATAGGTAAATTAAAATTAGTAAGTTAATAATGGTATCTACAGAAATGAACTTATAAGTTATAATTATCTAATATTAACTAAATATTGAAGAACTGGGCCTAAAAATACTAAAGCTCGCTTTATACAAGTACTTATCTGAACAGAATTCGTTACTATAGTAACGAAAGAAATCATGGTTTTTAGTAGATTTTCTTTAGATTTATAATACAGATTTTTTTTTGTCCGAACTTACCGCAAATGAGTGCTAATCCAAACAGGTCGGTATCGAGCATACCCTGTTGGACAAAATGTCGACATGTTTGATGGTAGAGTTCCTTAACTTTGGATTTGGCTTGCACAATAAAATAAAGTGTTTGTTGGTGCAGCAAATGAAGGGCCAGGAAGCGGGCCGTGGGGGGAAGCGCTGCTGCCGGGCTGCACGCGGCCAGGGGGGCGCTCACCGTGCACAGGCCGGCGCGCATGACCCGCTCATCTCTTCAGGGGGCGCCGGCCGCTCACCTAAAAAAACAGAAGAATTTTAAAAAATATGAAAAATGGATTAAAATTGGAAAAACTGGGTTAAAGTTAGGGATTTTTGAAATTTGGGAAGGAATTTTAGGTTAATAAGTTAGATTTGTATCAATATCAATTATTTTTTGAAGTTTTGAAGTACAATTTTTAAAATAATGTCAGTTTGACGAAAGTAACTATTTTGAAATATTACAGTTTTGGAAATTTGATAAATAGTTAGATTTGGATTAATTAATTTTCCAAAACCTCAGGGGCCCTCAAAACGTGTAAATTCATCAAAATCTCAAAGTCGAAAAAAATCACGATTACTAAGTATACTTCCTTCTACTTCGAATAAGAATATAATGAAAAATTTTTAGGTATTATTTCGGTGTTTTTATGCAGCTTACGGCCATCAGTTGTATAAAGCCATAATCTCGGTGTTAATTTTCAGTATTCCAAAACAACTATAGTAACAAATGTAAATAATAATCGTTAAATTAATCCCGAGATTAATCCTTTTCTATGGCTCATTCTGCGATTAAAGTTTTGCACCACCAGGTTCAGTTTTCAGTCTTTGCATTTTCGAAATTGCGTTTATTTCATTTAAAAAAAAGAGTTTTATTTCAGATCCTACTGGAAGAATTTTTTTCTAAATAAAATATTATTAGAAATCCTCCCTGTGGTTTTCTATTTTAAAGTATCACAATTTTGGAAGCTCTAATCAGATTTGATCAAATTAAATCTTTTGAAGCGTAATCTTCTCTGTGCATGATATAAAATGGTTCTGTATCGGTACTACCCACTTTATTGTTTTTATACCTCCTAGGTTTTTTAAATGTCGGTTTAAGTTAAATTTGCCTAAACTTGTTTATTTATATTTGTGATTTTTTAATTGATTTAAGAAAAATCTCTTTTAGTACCTCTGATTGGATTTTGTTCAAATAGGTATACAGAAAGTTTCTCCCATTCTTTAACTTGGAAAAACATGAATATTCATGGAATCGTAAATGGCCCCATGTAGAATTTTAGCCAATTTATTGTAACCTACTAGAATGTTTACACTAATTTTCAAACCGTCAAACCGTCTCAGATTTATCTTAGAAAACATCACGAGTAATGTTTTACACATTTGAATCAATAAGTTCCCAAAATTCGTCCTTGATCCAAACAAACTGAGGAACTATCCTACAAATACATACAATTTATTTTCTATTTTTAAGGATAAGTAGGTAAGTATTATATATTTTTGTTAGAATCTCGTGTTATTTTTTGAATAAAGAAATAAAGCAAAAAATATCTACCAAACAATTTTTTGTCGAATTTTTTGTTGTGTAACCTAATTTTCCTTAAGGGTATCTAGTCGTCATTAAGGTGCCTTTAGGTTTGTCCTTGGACCCAAATAAAGTAGGTACTATAAAAGGTTTCAGATATTTATTTCATTCTTTAGTTAGTGTACAAAACTTTTACAAAAAATTGCTATATATGTATAACTAAATATTTTTGTAGGTAGAGGGTCACGTTTTCTAAAATTTTTCTTCTAATGGTTTTATTTCTAAAATTTTTTTGGTAAATGTTTACTTTATGTCCTAAAATTTGAGATAGCTGATGTGCATAGTGCATACCTTATTTCTCATATAGCCCTGAGTACGTTATGTACCTTCATATGTTGTGCAAATGGCTCTAAATGGTAAAAATCCAATAATTAATAATTTCGCTGTAATGAGTGGAACAAAGACAGACATATCTATTTCTATAAGTGCAAGGGCAAGGGCAAGGAAAATGAATTGGTTAAATAAATTTGAATATTTTTCTAAATTCGATTCTTTCGGGGTTATTTCGAATATTTTTACATAAACTAAGAGAAAAGTAAGCTAAATTTTTCATAAAATGTCTTTTAAATTTTTTACTCTTAGCAAGTTTGAAATAATTTTCGGAAGTCTCTATCCCACTTATCGAAATAGCTATATCTGTCCTTGTTCCACTCATTACAGCGAAATTTTTAATTAATGGTGTTTATCATTCTTAGAGCCATTTGCACAACAAAAGAAGGTGGAAAACGTACTCAGAGCTAAACGAGAAACAAGGTAGGCACATCAGCTATTTCGAATTTTAGGACATAAAGTAAAATTTGACCATTTTTTTTTCTAAAGCTGTATTTTTCTAAACTAATATTTGTCTACAATTTTTCTTCTAATGGCTTATTTTCTAAAATTTCTTTTTCTTAAGCTGTATTTTTCTAAAGCTTGATTTTTCTAAAAAAATTTTTTCTAAAACTTTATTTTTCTACAAGATAAAAAAAAATTTTTTTTAAACTACTTTTAAAAAAGTTGGTGGGATTATTGGATTATTTGTCATACCACAATACATATAAATTAATACTTATAAGTAAAATGGAACATTTTATTTATAATTTAAACATAACAGACTCGATAAAAGATTAACCAAACATTTAAATAAATTAAATTTACTATAAAACCTACAATAATTGTATTAAATCTAATAATAGGTTATAACTCACGGACCAAGTTAGGTTGTTTTGGTAGGTTTTTTTTCCCTTTAAATAATAGTATAAGTAAATTGCCCTCTTCGGCAAATTGACCTATTCCCATAAAAAAAAAATTTTTAGAAAAACATTTATTAAAAAAAACTTTATTAGAAAACTTTTTTTTTAGAAAAAGAAATTTTAGTAAAGCATATTTATTAGAAAAAAAATTTTTTAGATAAAATATTTTTAGAAAACGTATTTTATAAAAACTGTATTAGAAGAATTATCTTTAGAAAACCTTTTCTAGTAAAAAAATTTTAGAAAAGCATATTTATTAGAAAAAAAATAAAAAAAATATTTTTAGAAAACGTATTTTAGAAAAACTGTACCCCAACCATTTTTGTATACTAATTTTTTTTATTACTCCTGTAAATTTTCCATAACTAACTAGTCTTACTTTTTTCAAAGAAAATTCTATTAAAATTACTAAACCCAAACAATTTTTTTTGCTAAATGTTTTTTTCCATTTGTCGCCATCATTATCATCATCATTTAAAACTCTCGTGTATGTGAGTATGTGTGTGTGTGGATGAAAAATATCAAAACGCCGTGCATGCCTCAGAGGTCAATTTGTGTTTATACCCAACCGGTTCACCAAATATGATATTATTCAACATTCCATTCATGGTTGAGCGCGCTCTTGCTGGAAGAGATAGTTAAAAACCCAAAACCCACACATACAAACATTATATTAGACAATTATTTTACCCTTATAAACAAAATCGTACAAATAATAATTATAATAATGATGATAATAGTTTAGGTATGTTTTACTGGAATTTTTGTCTAAACCTGATGAAAAGAACAAGTCGAGTAAAAATATGTAGTAGCATCCCACGTTATAATAGCCTTTTGTGGTACTGCCTTATAGAGGTACCTGTCTGCTGGTACGAAAAAAATGTGAAAACAACCATGGCTGAACTGAACCACATGGTAAAGGTCTACGTGATGTTCTGTTATTGACTGAGAGGGACACTTCAATTCATATTGAAATTTAAAAACAGGTAGGGAATCTCGGGTAGTACCGAATTATTATAGTACCAATATTATTCAAAATAACAACAGTTTTACGAAATACGAAATAAGTAGTTCAAAAGTTGAAAAGTAAAACTGAAGAAAAATTCAAACTTTCACATCTGTATCTCCAAAAAGAGGTATTTTTAAAAAAAACGTTATGTAATGAAAGTTCATCATTTATTTATCAATGCTCTTTTTTCCTCTAAATTTAGTCGATTTGTAGGTATATTATGTGAGGAAATCATTGTGGTTCGAAGTTAATTCAGTATAGCTTTATACTTGAGCTCACGTATTTTTTGCGATAAAATAGGGTTTTTTGGCTGTAACTCAAAATATACTTTTCCCAGTTCCTGATTCAGTAAGTGGACTGTAATGATATTGTTGATGGAACAAAACTTGATTTTACCAAAATGTTATTGATTCTTATTGACAACGGGACGTAAGGAGCTTTTTTTAAGTAATAATTGTAGGTTGTCTAATTTCTCCCAAATTGAATATTTAATTTACGCTGGGAAATCCCTCGCTTAGTAAACAGTAGCATCACCCAAAAGGAAGTGAATAATATGCTTGGCTCCAGCGTCATCGAAAAAATCACATATTTTAACACATACCTATTCATATTATCATATTATTATCCACAACGATCCGGTTTATAATTATGTATAATACACGAAAATAGAACAAAGTTAATAGATGTTATTTAAATTATGCTTGTATACGACATTAGCTAATAACCATCACAGTTTTAATTTAACATACTAGACAAGAGGTAATAGGTAGTTAGTCAGGGGGGCATGAGCATCAAGTTTACTTCTTTCAAGAGGTATTTTAGTTAAAAAAAACTACAATAAATAATCATTTTTTAAGCTATAACGTCGAGTTTTTAAAGTGGTACCAAAATTTTTTTATACAGATGGATATTTTATAAAGATTGTCAAATTTGAGTTTTTTTGCTGCTACTATATTCTTTTACAGCCTTGAAGAAATTGAATCTACAAAAAAATGATTTTGATTTGAATAAAAAGAAATATTTTTTCTGATGGTTCTAGTCTAAAGCCGGAAATACACCATTCAATTTGGTTGATTCAACCAGATTGAACCAATAGAAATACACTCGACTTCTTTCAATGTTTCTATTGGTTCAATCTGGTTGAATCAACCAAATTGTTCAACCAAATTGAATGGTGTATTTCCGGCTTAACTTGGAAAATAATTTTTTTGGCTCAAAAACTTCGCCAAGATGACTTTGCAAAAAAAGATGACGCTCATATTTCCCTTTGTTCTCCAACTATTTGGGTTGTTATTGCCCAAGACTTTTTGCACAACTTTATTATAGCAATAGCACTATATGGACTGCATTCCAAGATTTAAATACCTACATGTGTGTGTGTTTGTGTGTGTAATCCACTCCGCGGTTTAACCTTGAAATAACTAAGCGTTTCATTATTTTCAATGAACATTTATACTTTGGATATAATTTACACATTACATATTTTATCATTGGTTAGCGCACACTATATGCGTAGTAATTTGTGTCACAACTTCAATGAAGGAAAAACAGTAAAGAAAACCACAAAAAAATTGCGATGACGTTGAATTACATATTCCAATAATTTTATGTAAACTGTTCTCTTCGGATTAATTAGTCGATGTAAGATAGGAAACATAACTTAAATGGTGGGAAACATACACCGGAAATGCAATGGAAGTGAAATTATACGCTATTATAAGTCTTTTATGAACTTGTTCACTAATTTACACATCGTCAGATTTGATTCTAGTATAGAAATATCGTCAATTGAGACGTAATTGGGTGGAACAGAGGAGAAAATAAATAATAAATAGGCAAATCCACAATAAAACCATAGCCAATTACATCAGGCGCAAGGTATGCAGTTATGCGTTTTTTAAATCGATGTAATTTCACTTTTAAAAAGGAATGATTTTGCATGGATAGAAGATTGTACAATTTAAATCGATTTTATATAAGAAAATCTACATTTTTGGGATATTTACCTTTTATTTTAAAAGTTTCGTCAACTTTTGTCTGAGTTTTCAGGAAGTTAAAGGTTCTCACAGGACTGTCTTAATTTTGTATAAAAGAGTTAAAAATATTCATTCGGGGAATAAAAATGAATTAGCCTAAAAATCGACTCGAAAATTAGGTACCTACTAGATAAACGATCTGAATTAAGCTTAAAAAACAGAATCACCTTTATTAACCCAAGCCCATTTCGACTTGACTTATGGTTTAATTCACATCGTTTATCTTGGTGATCTTTGAGATCAGCGTAGTCTTATCAACTGTTAATTAATCAATTAATTAATAATTAAAAAATCTGGAGTATTTTTTAAAAAGTATTAAATACACACCTTTATAAATATTAAAAAATTGCCAATTTAAAATAAAGTCTCATCAATAGCTCCAAAACTGTGATTCATGTTTTCTGTTGAAATACAATTTTTATCTTTGGAAAAATGGAAGTTTTATAGAAATCTACCCAGTGGAATTTTTTTACACTTCACTATACTTTGTGATGTGATGATACATTGGCAGACTTCTTTAAGTTGATTAAAATTATGGGAAAAGTGCAACTTTACAGATTTCTCCCCTAGAACTAAACTCGGAACCAAACTTCATAAATTTGCAAATTTGAACAATATCAGTCAGGCAGTTTCAAAACTGTGCTATTTTAGAAACGACGAATTAAGAAAATTCCCTAATTATCCACAAAATATCGATTTAATTTGTATAGCCTTCTTGATTTTTTTTATAATGAAAACAATAATATAAGTAATTTTTATTTTTCACAAACTATAACAACCAAATATAAACTATAACAGACAAACTAAAAACTATAACAAATCTGGACTATGAAGAATTTTTCCTACAATTAAACCAAGAAAAATATGTGTAAAAATACAAAATAAACGTGGTGTCCGAGTTGCGCACCAGTCAGGTCAAAATTTTATTAAGACCGAAGGCTGTTATAAGGTTATTTGGGTGCGGAATTTTTTTACAAAAATTGTACGCAACTCCGACGCCACTCAAATAAAAGCAAATACTGAAAATGATGTAAAAACGATACAGCAACCTTCATTTTTCACAAACTATAACAGACAAACACCAAATAAAAAATCTGGATATGGAAGAATAAAAAAAAATTGTTTTCAACAAATAAATCCAGAAAAATATGTGTACAAATACAAAATAAAGGCAAATACATGAAGGCGATGTGAAAACAACGATACAGCGATTTTTTTTTAAATTCACCTTTTATTTTTAGGGTTTTTTAAATTTTGATTGAGTTTTATGAGAATTAAGCTTTATAAAATTGCCAATTTAAATAAAATTTGCTCAGTAGTTCGAAAAATGTGCTTGATTTTTTCTCTTGAAATGTAATTAATTATATTTTTCTACTTTGTGAATTATAATAAATTGGTAGTCTTTTTAAAGTTTTTTAGAAGTATGGAATAAATGTAACTGAATAGATTTTTCCACTAGAGTCCTATATAGAAGCTTTATAAAATTGCAAATCAGACAAGCAGTTCCAAAAAATTTTTATTTTAGTTAAGTTAATTTATTAAAAATTCCCAATTCGCCAGAAACAGTTATTTGTGTAACAAGACAGTAAAGTTGCATTTTATCTGATATCAACTAAATCGCCCAATTTAACGTTCAGAGTCCAGACACAATTTGAAGTATAGGTAATTTTAACGAAAAGCACGAGTAAAACACGATATAACCAAAATAGACGTTTACCACGTTCGGCTGTCAGCTGTCAACTAGTATAGTTGTTTACTTATGCAAGCCAACGTATACCTATAAAAATCGTACAATAATGACTTACTTTACTGCTGGTTTCGGAGTTCTTTAATGCCGATTTCAGATAAATATTAATTAAATCTTAGTTTTTTCCAAGGTTCGTTGTCAGGAATTTTTTTTGTCAAAATTGATGCAGTGGGTTAAAAAAAAGATATAATCTCTACAAATTCTTGTTTTTAAAGAGTTTTTTCTAAGCTCTACTATAATCTATAGTCACCTACGCAAATTACTCAAAAAAAGAAAAACATTGACACATATTACATTACACTAATGTCAAAAGTAAATATTGGTCAACATTTAAACGACAATTTTTGGCATTTATCATCCACATCAATCACATGACCAGCAATTTCTAGCTCAAAAAAATTGGCGATTGACGAAATTTTTCCGATTATAGGTGAAATTTTACGACGTTGGCCCCTCGTAAAACATTTATACAGCTAGCTAATCACCGGCGCGGCCAACGAACCAGTTTTACTTCTGATATTACAACAAAATGATCAATTTCCTCTCTTCTCAATGCTGCCTCTGTTTTTTTTTCTCTTCTCATCATCAAATATAAATTTCAATTAATTAGTGAAGAAACCAGAAAATGCTTCTGTGTGGAATTATTTCTGTTAATGCTGGTGGAACGAACAGGTCTTAAAATGTGTATCGCGCATATTTTGTTAGAAATTATTTGTAATTATAATGCCAACGTGTATTAATCAAATGGGACGTTTAAATTAGATGGTAATTACAGAATGTTTCTCAGAGATTCTCATTGGATATCACTTGGAATAGTTATGAGAATGGACAGAAGGAAGATTTTGTAGCCACTCAAAATAATTTGGAAAAATGTCAAAAAATACGTGTCAAAAATAACACGAAAAACGTTTTACAAAAGTTCGAGTTTTTGGTTCAATTTTTCCGTGCCAAAGTTTGGTACAAATTTCTTATAATATCCACGCTAACTAACTATAGGTATGCCATGTGTGATATTTAATCAACTAAAAATTCCCCATTAAGAGAAATTGCGTTTGAAAAAATGAAATTTACGCACACGAGAGTATGATGGCTTTAATACGCATTCATGTAATTAGTCTAATTGAAACCGTGAAAAAAATTCTACAGGCAGTCATTGATTAATGAAATTACTATTATAAAATGCATTCGATATATAAAATAAATATAATTGTAAAACTACATTCCTGGTCGGCATTAGACTGTGACGACTTTCCAGCCGTGAAGCTAAAATAATACGCATCGTCTAATCTGATGTGTGCTTTGGTTTAAAACTGAAAAAATGTTAGGGAAAAGAAAAATTGTGATTGACTAGCGTGCAGAAAATGTTGTAGTTATTTGGTAGATTTTGAATAATTTTGTTCGAAATTTTAGAAAAAAGCAGTTTTTTATCTGAAAATCGGAATTTTTGAAACTACATGTTTTCTAAAGCCTAAATATATTCAGTATTTGGAAAATGTTAAGAATATCGAAAACTCATTTAGGTTTTTGTTTAAATAAATAGAAGAAATATGTTCAGCACATTACTTTCTTATTGGGATATAAGTAGTTTTGGTATTGTTCGGAAACGATTCAGCAATATGAAAAAGACACAAGGGAAAAATTCTGCAGCAATAATTTTATTAAGACGACTTCGGGTAATTTCATTAAAACAACTTGGAAGAATTTCAAGAAAAAGTTGCAACAAAAGAAGTTCAAATTTTCTAAATCAATGTTAAAGAAGAAAAACTCCCAATTTGTTTCCTTTTCAAGATATTCTTAAAAAATCTAAAAATGTCGTCAGGTAAGTATCTACTAAAAACCCTCGAAAAACCCAAATTTAGAAAATTACCCAAAATTTTGTCCAAACTCTTAAATATGAAATTTGGTCATTTTTGAATTATCGAGAATACAGACAGACATAATGTTGAAAATAGTCAAAATGCATTCAGGGGCCCTCAAAACGTTAAATTCATTAAAATTTCGTCAAAAAAAATCACGTTACTGTGTACTTCCTTATTATGTCGTATAAGAAAGTAATAGTTATTTGTGTAACAAGGCAGTAAAGCTGCATTTTTCATCACGAATGTGGATATTAGATAAATAACCACTATGAGTGATGAAAAATAACTTTACTACCTAGTTGGAGTAGTTGCACATTAAATTTTATCTGAAAGCGACTAAATCCAATTTAAAGGTTGATACACATTAACGTTCAGAGTCCAGACACAATTTAAAGTAGGCACCGAAATATAGGTGATTTCTTGGGTAATTTTGACGAAAAGCACGAGTAAAACAAGATATAAACAAAATAGACGTTTACTACGTTCGGCTGTCAGCTGTCAACTAGTGTATTTGTTGACTAATTATGCAAGTCAACGTATATAAAAATCGTATAATAATGACTTACTTTACTGCCGATTTGAACGTTCTTTATTGCCGATTTCAGATAAAAACTATTTTTTTACAATTTATTGATAAAAATATTTTTTTGTCGATCGTTTATTAAAGATCTAGTTAATGTAATAAAAGGAGTGTATTAATAACTCAGTTTAATGCATATGTCGCAGGCAAATGGTTATTTTAGGCAAATAGCATTTGCTAGGCAAATGGCTTTATGATAGAAATCGTTAACTTTATATTATTTTATCCTTCCCCTTCTTGGGCAAGGGTAAATTTACTTTATTTTGTTGGGCAAATTGTAGTTTTTAAAAATAAAGTAAATTTACCCTTGCCCAAAAAGGGGAAGGATAAAATAATGTAAGGTAATAGTTTCTATCATAAAGTCATTTGCCTAGGCAAATACTATTTGTCTAAAATAACCATTTGCCTGCGACACATACATGCACATTAAAAACATTGTTGAGATTATGAGATTTGCTAGGTAACCAACAATATATTATATTATTGATGAAACATGCATTTGGAACTGACACCTGCCGAAATTAATTAATTATGTCAGTGGTATTTTGACTTATTGCATATTATGTCAGAATTTGGATTTTGCCATGGAACAAAATTAGATTATTTTCATTCTAATAAAGAGCGATCGACAAAAAAATATTGTAATCAACATGAGTGTTAATCGGCGATTAATAATCTCGACCCATTAACGCGCTCGCTGCGCTCACGCGTTAAAATCGTTTCGATTATTAATCGCTCTTATTAACACTCTTGTTTATTAAACTATTATTTTTAAGTTTAATATTGTCTAATATCTAAATATCTAAAAGCGTTAAGTATGTAGATACATAATATGAAAAAAGTTGTAAGATTTATTCAACTACTTGCACTTAAAAAATGCGTCATTATAGAGTAATTTCGAAAAAATATTTGATATGGAAAATCGGAGAAAATATTTGTGACAAAAATAAATATGATTAATAGGAATAGGTATCTGTACAAATTACTAATCTCAAAGTATTTAAGGGATTATTACAATAAGTTTTATGCAGGTATCATACCTTCATTATCTAAATAAGTATTCAATTTCTTTATAAAAAAATTGTGTAAATTTGTATTAATCTCAAAATTTCTATAAAGCGAAAGTATTGTAATTTTCTTAAATATTAATACTATCGTAAATGTCAAAAGTTTTGGGTTATAGTTCAACACAACATTCTAGAAATTTACGACTGTATTTTTTCAAAATAATGACATCTTTGAAAAATAGAGTAGCACTTGCAAATTACTTGCCCCCATTGTAAACTTGACCAAGCCATAAACATTTTTAATAGGGAATCAACTAGGGTACCTATTCTAAAGTCTAAATAAAGGTTCACCATACTAATAAATTTAACGGATACAATTTTATTACTAGTACAGTATCCTTATTATTGTTATTCATTTTTATTTTGTAAACAACGCGCACACAATTTCAAACATGCGTGACACATAAAACATTATTCTCAATATAAAGCAAGATTTTTGGATTTTGGAAGATGTTTTGGAGTGTTAACTTCGATCAAAAGAAAAGTGGAACTATACAATAAAGCTAATAAGGAAAACTGCATTGGAAACTCTTCTAGACTGGAATATTATAATATTTTTGTCGGAAAACCTACCATGTGTTTAAAAAAATATCCAAAAAATTCAGCTGTATCGTTCCCATGTCTCAAACATAGAAAATCCACAAAAATCACAGCCACAGAGCAAAAACAAACACCAATCACACACATCCACTCAAAATTACTCAAAGGGGCACTATTTGGTGCACGTGTTTGAGGAACCAAAGGACGAGGACTCCGTCAACCGGCGTAGGTATTCTTCAACTAAATTCCCTATTTCAAGTCTGAAGCGGTCAGGTACATTCTGTGGCAAAGTATCATTGGAATGCAGTCATCCAACTCGGTATCACTAGCAGTACCAATGAGACACCATAATGCGGTACCATGCACCATTTGGACCACCTGGTGGTACAGCCGGTGGCATAAAAATAGTGGATGCCATAGACGTGAAATGTATGCCTGGTTTGTTGACGGTTCATATGCGGGGGACTGTACGAAACTCAGGTGTGTTTGGTACCCGTCTCGAGGTTACATTCCACAAGTTGTACAGCATTCCAAAGGGAGAAATTGTGTGTAGCCTCCATGCGGGGACTATAGCTGCGATTTCATTGTTGGTTCGAGGGGACAGGTACGGCTTGGAAAATTTACAAAATTTCAAAATGTAGTAGATAAAACTAACAAATTTCTTGGAAGAAACTGTGTCACTCTAAAACAGTCTCTGATCTGATTGAAAATGGAAAATTTTCGTAGGTTTACAACGAATAACTGAGAGAAAAATATTTTCTAAATTCTTTACTGTAAAAGTTTAACATGATATCCTAATCTTAATGAAATAAAAACCTCTTAAAATTGAAATATATTGAAACTTTGAACATGGCACCATTCGGGGCCAGTACAGTTCTGCCCCCAGTACTCTCTTTCTCTTTGATTGTACTACCAGCACCAGCAGCAGTTTTGTCACGTTGATGCCAACGAAACAAAACCCACCTATAGTCGAGCTTAGGCATATTCCTGGTACCACCATCCACAACAACCAAACCAAAAAAACCCTCGCACGTTACATAATAATAGTTTAGGCTATTATTGGACCCTTCCAAGAGTTCCAAGACATCTTTCACCAGCATCTCAGTGATTATGGTACGCGTATTAAAAAAAGAGCGTTACTGCATTCCACAGATCCAGTTTGGACCAATGAGGAGGCAGCGCGCCAAAGGTGTTCACTGATCAGCATGCTTTAATGTGGTAGGTATCTGGGGGCTTGAAATTATGCTATATTCCCGGAGCGTACAAAAATCGTTCATGTCAGTTTATAATTTGTTTTGAAGAAATTCCAAATTGGCTTGTGGTTCCGTTAGATTCGGCTCCATGGTGATGGCAGTGGTGAAGTATGCTTTGGCCAGATTTGACCGGCCCATTTTGTAGTGGACTATGGCCAAGTTGTTGAAGGCCGAGGCATGGGACGAGTCGGCACTTAGACATAAGTTTAGACATTGCAATGCTAGTTCCATGTCACCAGCTGCCTGAAATAAAAAATTCTCAGAAAGTTATAAAAAAAGCGCAATTTTCTGAGAAAATTTCCGACGTTCTCAGTTTGTTATTTTAGCTAACCCATAAAACTTTTACGCACTTCTTCTGACAATTTTTTTTGTACCATACCACAAAATTTGTCCCCTGACAAAATAACAAAGAGTTTTATAGACTTCGTATTCCTTTGAAATTTTACTATCACACCTGTTTCTCCCATTTTAGCATTTTACCCTGTACAAATCTCCTTATACAATAATCTTATTATTTGAGTTGTTAGCACATTAATTCGATTAACCTTAAAAGATTTAATATAGCTTGTAGCTAATAGCATTCTTTAATAGCGCCAAGAGTCTGCCAGAATAATTTAAATTGTAAATGGATTGATGTTTTTATGGAAGTCATCGTGTCTGTTGTGTATTTCATTTTACCTAGACATACATTTCTCTCTGATCTAGACTCATTTACTCACTACCCAAAATAATAAATTGCCTCTACAATTTTCGCATTTTTTTTCAATACATTTTCTATAACATGTAAGGAAATTTCATAAAAAAACCCAGAAACAAAAAAGTTTTCCCGTTCAACTCAGTACTTACTATGGCTACATGTGATAGATTGTACCAAACATCAGCCTTAATCACAGGATCAGTAGCCAAATCCAAGGCCCTTTGAAAACACGCCAAAGTAAGATCCAATTGTTGTGAATACAAACAACACAAACCCAAATTGTTGTATAATTCAGCTGAATGGGCGCCCATAGCCAAAACACGCCTGGAAAATTATTTCCAAGTAAAAGTACAGCACTTTCCAGATTGTTTACTAGAAGTACCTGTAATAACGCAGGGCTAACTCTGGTTGATTGTTGTAAAAATGGTACATTCCAATGCAGGCGATCGCCTCGGTATTCATAGCATCCTCCACCACAATGCTTCGGTAGTACTTCACTGAAGCCGGAGCGTCGTTTAGTGCCTCGGACAGACGCGCCAATTCCGTCATAATCGAAACATCATTGGGGAATATTTCCAGACCAGCTTTGCAGATTTCCGTGGCTGATAATGGTTGATCTACAAGAAAAAATATGAAGTTTGTTAAGAAATAAAATACTTTATAAGTACCAAGTCTTAAGTAAATCCTCGTCAACCTAATAAAAGTCTCCACATGGTAATGTTGCTTCAAAGCACTCCTCAACTGTTGCTCAGCATCTCGAATCAAATTCAACTGGATGTAACACTTGCTCAGTTGCACCTTCCACCACCAGTCCTTGAAATCACAAAACTGAGTCGCCTGTACCGCCAATTCCATGGCATTTCGCACGTCTCCCTCATGGTACAACAGATACTCAAACAAAGGTTTGGCTAGGTTTTGATTTTTGGCGTATTTCACCAGGTTAAGGCGTGACACTTGGATAAACGGTCCGTCTTTTTGTGAGAGCATCGCAGCGGTACCCAATCGGATGGTACGCACTGATTGGCCGGTGGCTAGACGGGAAGTTTTGAGGCGGTCCATCCCAGAACCAGGTCTGGTTTGGGTTCCGGGGCGAAGGACGCCGGAGATTGGACGGCCAGTGGAGGTTCTGGGTCTAGCACTGAAAAAGAAGCGTTCCGTCAAAACCTTGGTTAGCTCTTTGTAAAGACAATAGTCGGCAAAAATTGTTTAACCTCTATGTGGCTTACTGAAATGTTTTAAATTTAGGAGCTTAAAAAAACTCACCTCATAGGATTATTTGCAGTGGACGCCACAGCAGTTTTCAAAGAAGTTCCAGGTCTAGGTGCCGTTGCAACCACGTTTTCATCCAAAAAATCTGCTTCATCCACATCTTCACTTTCAATATCATCCACGTAAACTCTTTGGGTAAGAGCCCTCATTTTTAAACACCACGCCGCTTGGTCTAATGGCTGTTTATCCAAAATACTCGTGCAAACCTCCACAGATTTATCAAAGCGGCGTCTTCGAAATAAACTTAGAGCCAGGTACATTTGATCCATTTTGTGCTAAAAACAGCTAAAGAAACTTGTTCCTTGAAACTGTTATTGTAGTCGTAGTGTTTGTGTTGGTTACCATGGTAACGTGTCGATGGCTCGAGGCTCGAGGGTTAGTTAGTCAATAATTTCAAAACTTTATTAGTTCAGTTAGTTTATAAAAAATAATCTTGCCAGGTGGAGACTTATTGGTATATACATAATTTTGGCCATTAAAAGTCTTCAAAAAATAAAGTTGTGCTATAGCCGCTATCTACTAGGTACCTATATGTATGCATAGAAAAAAAATACTGTAGACCCATTTAAAAATTTATCTTTTTGATTTTTTTTTAAATCTCTTAAAAATGTCCAAAAACTAACAGCCGTAGAGACAGCACATTTAATGTAACTAATAATAAAATAGGACAAGTTAACGTCCATTGTAAATTTAAACATATCATATTAATTCTAAGTTTTCAAAAAGTCCAAAATAAATTACCGCCACCTACGAGAACTTATCCAAATTTTGAACCCTGTCATCTAAACCTCACAAAATGGCATTTCGTGCACGGAAAAAGAAAATAAACGCCGTTGTAGGAGAAGTCGGAGACTCCCAACTAGAACTCCACGAGCGGCTCGACGAGGTCCACTTGAACAGCCTTCATGAAAAGTTCGCTGGTGGTCAAGTGTTCACAGAAAAAGAACTAATGAATCTGCTCTTCAATGTGGCTAAAATCCAATACGAACCTGAGTTTTTCAATGACATTTTCCAACGAATCAACACCCGAGGGTACTAATTTTTTCTTTTATCAGCAAAATTTTTGTTCTAATTTGTTTTTCAAGTGATGGCTACGTCTCTTGGGACGAATTTATCTCATACCTAATCGTGGGTTTCCAGCAGAAGGAAGTAAGTTTTGAGTTTAGATCACTCTTGGATCCCATTCCAACCGTTCCGAAGCTTCTCAAAAGTAACCACAGGCATCCCATTACTACTGTCACGTTCTATCCAACTGTTAAAGCTGATCGAACTATTGGAGACTCCGGAAGCATCGTCACTTGCAGCAAAGATGGAACCATAAACTTCTGGAGTATCTACATGCAATTGGAACGAACAGCTTACAGTACTTGTCCAGAGTTAAAAGTACAACCAACTTGGGTGACCTATATGGTAGTACTGCCAGACGTTCGGATTATCTGCACTTCTAGTTCGGAACGCGACTTGAGGTTCTATGATACTTCAGCTAGGAAATTCGAGCTTCGAGTTATGTTTACTATAGTCGACCAAGCGATCACTGCAATGTTCTACGCCTTCAGTAAAAACCACGAAGAGGAATCGAAGTTGATTCTAGGCGACATGGGTGGAAATGTTCACGTGCTTTTCATCGACGTAGTCGCTAGAGGTCCTTTCAAAAGTAAACCAGGCGACCCGTTGATTAACGTCCGATACGACCGGGTCATCAAAGGACTTGTTCCTGGTTTCCATGTGAAACAATTCAACCGCCTTCACACTGATTTCGTCCGGCAACTTTCCTACTACCCACTTTTATCCTCAATAGTCTCCTGTGCACAATGCCAAAAAGCCGCACTGTTAATGACGGACATCTCACAGACTAAAGACAGTTACGTCTTCAAAATCCCTGCAGGTACTTGGTGCTTTGCCTTAGAGGATAGCGTCCATATCATCGCAACAGCTGGACCAGACTGCTTGATCCGGATTTGGAACCCTTTTGTTCCTTCGAGGCCTATCTCGATTTTATACGGTCATCACACTGGAGGGGTGGCATTGACTTTTCAAGACAGTGGGAAGATGTTGTATACAATGTCCAAAGACAAGATGATTAAAGTCTGGGATGTGCAGAGTCAACAATGTCTTCAGACTTATACTAGTTTGCCAAGTGGTCTAGGAGAAAGGACTAGCTTGACTGGATTTTACAATTGGTTAAGACGCGAGTGGATTGTGGCTAGTTCCATGTTGGCTGTAGTGCCTTTGAATCCACAACCCAATCCGAAACATACGGATGGTACTACGCATTCTGAAGCGATAACTGTTGTTCTGTATAATAAATTGTTTAAGGTAGGAAGAGGTTTTTAAAATTTTCTATTTTATTGCACCGTTCACTAGGTTTTGGTGACTTGCGGAGTGGACAGTTTCATCATCGTCTGGAACCCTTGGGATGGTCGAAGAATGATGATAATTCGCCAAGCTCACACTCAACTTCTATATGGTGAGAATGTCTCAGTGGAGATAACTAGTGCAGCTTTTGATTGGAGTTGGTCAAGATTACTCACTGCAGCTCATGATGGTACTTTGAAAATTTGGGACTTTTGTAACGGGATTTGTTTGAGGAATCTGCAAGTTAGTACGATGAACGAAATACGAACGGTGCTGTGGATGAAGAATCGCATAATGGCCTCAGGTTGGAATCGATGTATCACTGAGTTTAGTGATCATGGTGAGACTTATTCGTCTGAAGGCTCTTATGGGTGAGAATGAGAACACAGTTTACGTACGTAACAAAACTTTTGGAAAAAAATTATATCTACAAAAATTAAAATAAAAAACAGGAATATAAACTTTTGTTACATACGTTATTACGTGGGTTTAGGTGAACATTTTTTCCTGATTCCTAGAAAAAACTGGGAGCAACTTCACGAAGCCGACATCAGCGCCTCCGCCATCCGCATCCCCCAAACCCTCGTAACAAGCTGCTTTAGAGGCGAGTTAATTTTCTGGCGTTTGGAAACTGGACAACCCTACAAGAAATTCTGCGTGTACGACCCAAGTGAACGCATTAAAATCCAATACAAAACCCGAACAAAGCCCCGGCTAGATGACGATAGTTTAACCTTTTTGAAGAAAACCTCCATTAAAAAACGTTCAGTGTACTCACATAGTCTACGCAAGCCTACATTGCGAAGAAGTACCTTGGTGATAGATCGTAACACCGAAAGTGATACGACGGTAAAAATGTTAGCGGTTCACTGTTTGCTTTTTTTGAACTCGAGGGAAATGGACCCGGATATTGGAACGTTGTTAGTGGGTTTGGGAAATGGAATGGTGCAAGTTTGGACACACGCAAGTAGCGGAGGGTTTATCACGTCGTTCAACGCAGTGCATAAAATTGGAGATTACGTTGTAGCAATGGCAACAGACGACAAGAACGAGTATCTTTTCACTGGTTGGTTACTTTCGAAAACCTCCAACAAAATCCGCTTAGCGCCAGTTCTTCAATTGATAGTTAACTTATTCTAGTTACTGCTAATTTGATCTTATACCAAATAGATCGTGAGGTTTCCCGAAAGTGAATGATTCTGGGATTCTGATTGATGTACCTAAGTTCAAGTTAACATTAACTACAAGTTAACTACTGTTTTAGAAACTGGGCTTTAATCATATGTTTCAGGTAGTATATTTGGTTATATAAGAGCGTGGTTAATGGAAGATTACTGTGTTAAGGACCCAGAATACAAGGCTTGTCTTCCAAAATATCGTATCAAATTCCCCTTTACTTGGGGTGGTAAATTTCTTGGACGAGCTCAAAGAGCTGTTCGAGACCAACCGAAACCTGTCCTTCTAAACTGTTATAGAGCCCATTTGAAACCAATTTCCGGGCTGTCTTATTTGGACGAAGCAGAAATCTTGATAAGGTGATAAAAATGCATCTACAATACAACGTAATTTTTGAGCAATTTTTAACATTAGTGCCAGCACTGATGGTAGTGCAAGAATGTGGACTTTAGGTGGAAGATTCATCCAAACTGTTGGTACTTTCAAAAAATGGACAAATCTCACTCCTGGAAAACCGATAGATGATCCAAATTTTCCCTTCCAACCCCCAGCAGATCTAAAACGAATTGGAAGTTCGACTAGTTTAAGAGTTAAAACTGATTCTAACAATTAGAGAAGGTACATTTTTTAAATTGTTATTTTCTAGGTGTATGGAGGTGGAGTTTTGCCTACGAAACTTGCAGTGAAGAAGGAACTGTTCCAAAATAAATCGTTGTCCGTGATGGAGAAAAGCAAGATATATGGGAAGAGTTTGCAGGATCCTATTCTGGGAAACTATTGGAATATTCCCGAGAAGACGGCCAAGAGAAGGGATATAGAATTTGATACGTCGTTTCCATATGTGAGAATAAAATTATTATTTATGGAGTTACAAATTTTGATTTTTTGGATTTCTTAGATTCCTGTTTATCAACATATGATTATGCCTCAAATGCAACCTTTGGATCGACCCCCTACTCCCACGACTGACCAAAATGATACAAAAAAGAAATTATAACTGAATTAAAATCATATTCTTTTATTTATTTATTATTATTTTATAATAAATTATTTATGTTTCTCAATTTTATGATATAAGTAACTAGTTATTGAAATCCTTATCAAAATTTTAAACTGACGCGTCCACCAGAAATGCACTCAATTCTGCCTGATGTATAGGCAAAAATGAAAGTAGAAATTGAATTAAAACTTAAACCAGTCGATAGTTTAGAGAAAATTAAAGGTGGTTTGCCTAATAAACTATGGTCGAATGTTGCTTTTTTTTATGTACAGGGCATTAAAATAAATAAATTATTTTAAATAATTTGGTATAAATCAATAACAAAAAAAGTTAGCCTTCAGAAATTTTGCATAGATCTTTTTTTTTACTCTTATTAATAGTGGTATCAATTATTTTATTTAGAACACAGAGGCGTGCGCGTACGGGTTTCTTCAAAACATTTTATTGAATAAAATGTACGCCACTGTTTTTTTTGCTGCACCAATATCCAGAGAGTATTTTCCATTCAATTTCGAAACTTTTTCGTATCTTATAATTTTTTGATAACTTTACTCAAAATAACCTAATAGTACCTACCTGTGTCCCAAATTGCTTGTAATTGCAGTGTATCTCTGTAATTTGCAAAGATAGAACTTTGCGGTTTTCGCGAACCTGTACCACTTTTTCGTTAAACTTTTGATGTCGCAAACAGAACTAAGCTAACTTGTTTTGTTTCTGAGATACAGGGTGAATACGAAAATTTTCACTTTCTGGGGTGCTGTCATATCTCACACACCGTGTAAGCTAGAAAAAAAGTAAAAACTGTTCTAGATAGATATTTTTGCGTAGAATCCAGTGGCGTACTCGAAAAAAAATTGATTTGCACTGTTTAAGAGATATGACCCAAACTAGGTCTTTTTTAAATGGAACACCCTGTATTTTTTAATCTCATTAAATTTATTTATTTTTTCTCATAAAAATGATAAAAACAGTAGGCACTTTAAAATTTAATAAATGCCATAAAAAAGCAAAAAACCCAATTATAAGTAAAAAAATCTGATGTGTCCAACACATGACTTTCTTATACAGATAGTACCACAATTACGTTTCCCTCGACGATTCCTAAAGAAATTAAGTTAAATTTCTTGTAAAAATCGTGTTTAATTTTGAGGGTTTCCAGCAATTTTCAAATAGTCTCTGTCGCACTTATTGCAATACGCATAAATCTGTCCTTATCCCACTCATTATAACCGAATTTTATGACAAAAACAAGTGTTTTATTTTTTGAAATTTTTTTGACAGAATAAAAAAATTCGATGTGGATATTTTAAGGACGTATTCGGTGCGATTCTGTAAGTTTCTAACCACCGTGTTTATTAACTACTGTGGTTGTTGCTATGATAATTACCAATCAAAAATGTCGTACCGTAGCAACAACCACAGTGGTTACATAGTCACGGTCATTAAAATGTTATAGAATCACCCCGATTGTTGGGATCAAAATAACACTTTTTTTTTTTAAATAAACATGTGTCCTAAAATGCACCCCCTCCGAGCTACAGCCACTGTAAGTTGCGTAAAAAAAACGATTATTTAAAATTGTGACCACAATAACGGATCAAATCTTCACACACACACACAGAGACACACAGACAGACATCATGGCGAAAATGGTCAGAATGGATTCAGGGGCCCTCAAAACGTGTAAATCCATCAAAATCTCGAAGTCGAAAAAAATCACGATTACTATACTTCCTTATACTACGTATAAGAAAGTAAAAAAGATCTATGCAAAATTTCAGAAGGCTAACTTTTTTTGTTATTGATTTTAGCAAATTATTTAAAATAATTTATTTTTTCCCATACCTACATGAAAATGGCCACTTTATTTGCATGAAATGCAGGTACAAAGTCGCCTTTTTAGGGTAGTCGCGGAAAATAAGGAGTGGGGGTAACATTTCCCCCTTGGGTAGCCATTCCTTTACTGATATGCAGGAGTTATTTGTGTTTGTTTATGGTTGTCAAGGTGATTTGCTCACCGCACAGTGTCAAGCAAAATGTCATTGTCATGCGGTTTTCATTTGTTCGCGCGTTTCACGCAAAAAAAGTGGCCATTTTCGTACAGGTATGAGAAAAAATAGAGTATGCTACACGGTAGGAATTGATTCTGCCTCGTGTTCTCTTTCACACTCGTCAGAATCTCTCAATTCCTACCTTGTTGCATAAACTACTATTCTTTAATGGCCTGTACGTCAAAAAGGAAGCAACATTCGACCATAGTTTATTAGACAAACCACCTTTAATTTTCGCTAAGCTATCGACTGGTGAAATCCGGACGATATAAACTGGGACACCCTGTATATTTATTAATTTATTAGGTGTATTAATTTATAATGCATTATTTATGTTTCACTATATTATATGGGCAGTGGCGGATTTACGGGGGGGGGGGGGGTTTCGGGTTCAAACCCCCCCCCGTGGAGGTCGTTGTTTTTATTCTACTGATGTTTGAAAAAGAGATATGTTAGCAAAAATTACTTGTGACGTAGATTATTCTAAATTATTTTATCCAAAACCCCCCCCCCATGGTAAAATCCTGGATCCGCTACTGTATATGGGATATTTTTTGGACCCTCATCAATATTTTAAACTGGCACATCCACCAGAAATGCACTCAATTCTATCTCCTCTATAACCAAAAAAGAAATTAGGACTGAATTAGTATCATATTATTTTATTATTGTTATTTTATAATAAATTATTCATATTTCGCAATTTCATCAAACAGTTATTGAAAACCATATCAAAGATTTTAAGTTGGCGCATCCACCAAAGATGCACCTGGATGCACCTAATTCTATCCGCTCTATAGGCAACTCAACATTCTCAACTGTAAAACGTGTGTTGCATAACAACAAAATTGTTTTATGTAGGCAACCAAACATTCTTCTGTGTTTAATGTGTTATATAACTCAAATTAATTTATGTAAACAGTCGATTGTGAACGTACAAAATTTTTCAATCTTGTACTGAAAAAGATGGCTGAAAATCATAACCTGCCACCAACAGAAAATTTAAATACAAAAAATGGCAATTTTCTTTGTGGCGTTGTAGAAGGTAAATATTGATTTTGATCCTATTTGGTTACCGCTAGAATTTTGTTTGGTATTCAATGATTATTGTCTTTAGTTACTAGCTGATTGCGGGGGGTCAATGGAATAGTAGTTTATTTACATACATATCAACATATGTTTAATTTTGTAGGATTTTATGGACGACCATGGACAACAGAACAGAGAAAGGATTTGTTTCAAAAGTTAGTACAAACATAGAATATGTATTAACAGGTTATGAAAGTAATGTTTTCTTTTTCTTCCAACAGAATGAAGAAATGGGGCATGGATTCTTATGTATACGCTCCAAAAGACGACTACAAACACCGAGCTTACTGGCGCGAGTTATACACGGTGGAGGAAGCCGAGCACCTCACTGGTTTAATCCAATCCGCCAAAGACCAAAACATAACATTCTACTACGCCCTGTCCCCCGGCCTGGACATCACCTACAGTAGTTCAAAGGAAATCACAGCTTTAAAACGCAAACTCGAACAAGTGTCCCAATTCGGCTGTATGGCTTTCGCCCTGTTATTCGACGATATCGAGCCTGAAATGTCCGAAGCCGACAAGGAAATCTTCCAAACGTTTGCACAAGCGCAAGTATCTATAACCAACGAGGTTTACCAGCATTTGAACCAGCCGAAGTTTCTGTTGTGTCCTACGCAGTATTGCTCAACTCGTGCTGTTCCTAACGTAACCAACTCGGAGTATTTAAACACTTTAGGTTCGAAACTCTCGTTGGAAATTGATATTATGTGGACAGGACAGAAGGTTATCACTAGAACTTTGTCCAAGGAGAATATCCAGGAGATCACAGAGGCGCTTCGACGCCCTCCGGTTATCTGGGATAATTTACACGCGAATGACTATGACCAAAAGCGAGTTTTTTTGGGGCCTTACTCGGGGAGGTCGCCGGATCTCATTCCGAAACTGAGAGGCGTTCTTACTAACCCCAATTGTGAATACGGGGCCAACTTCGTTGCTATTCATACGTTAGCGCAATGGTCTCGATGTAACGTCGATGGCCAAAGAGATTTATCCATAAGTAAAGTTTATTTACCCTCTTAATACACAACTTTTCTTAATCAAAGCCCTTTTTTAGATGACACAGTGTCAGCTGATATCAAACTAGAGACTGAGACGGAGGATGGTTTATCAGGCGAAGACGTACCCGCCACTCTGTCCCCTAACATGTACCATCCCAGACAAGCTCTAAGGAATGCCATCAATGACTGGCTGCCAGAGTTTGTTAAACATAAATCGGCGTGGGGGCCAATTGCCAAACCCCAACCAGCTGTAGCAATAATTCCGGTTCCGATTATTCCATCCATTAACACTTGCATGAGTTTAACGTCGACTACCACTACGACGACTTCTTCAGGGAACACCACGACGCCCGTAGTTAATTCGAATCAGTTGCAAGCGTTGGCTGAAGTATGCAGTACGGTAAGAGCTCATTTTTCTTCCACCAAGTGTGTGGGTCTTGTTTCAAGACAAAATTCGCATACCTAACTGGAAAATATTTTCAACTGTATAGTGTTCGGTTTTGCTGGGAGCACACCATCTTTGTCATTTTAAATGGAAAACCCTGTATGTTTCTAAATTTTTTGATGCTTCGATTAATCCTAAACATAAAGTTTCGAGTTGTATGTCCTTAAAATATGCTATATTTGAAGGGTCACACAATAACCAAAATAATCTTGCAGGTCTCCGTAGCGGACAGTCTTGTGAATCCAATCCCCGGCCCAGTGATGAACTCTCTGGTATCTGAAACAAAAGTCGTGTGCAACGAAGCCATACCCAATCCTATCACACCAGTAGCTATTCCGATTGCTTTAGGAGATTCCAACTCCAAAAGTATAACAGTTCTAAATGGCACCCATATGAAGCCATTAAAATGTAAAGCAGTAGGAGTTCTGAATGGGGATAAAGTGGCAACAACTAAAGAAGAAACTAGTATGAATACTGATACTAGTTTAAGTAATGAGTCGAGTTTGAGTCCTTCGGAACCAATGGACTGTAATAGTACTCCAAATATTTCACCTGCTCATGTTGGCAAGTGTGCCACGGGGTCAAGTGAGGACGTGGCGATGAGTGAGAATTCGGTAAGTAGAAATTATTAGACTCATTTTGGGTATTCATCAGTGTCTTTCTTAGACTTCCAGCGGGAGTATGCAAGTGGAATCAAATGAAGCTAGTCAGATGGTGATAGAAAACCATGCAGAAGGCGAGATAAGGTGCGAAAATTACACTCCACTAAATTCATATTCTAAAGTTTTTTCCATTAGGAAAGGAAACGATCTTACATACGAAGATCTATTGTTACTTTGTGATTTGTTTTACTTGCCCTTCGAGCATGGTGGACAAGGTCTTCAATTACTGCAGGAGTTTAACTGGCTAAAATCCAACGCCCACTTGGTTATTGAGGCCAATCAGAAAAGAGATAGAACTAGTCCAGAGGTACTTTGTCGTTTTTTCTGACAGAAACTCGCTTAACTTAGCATTTATATATTTTTTAGGTACAAGAGTGGTTTGGACGTGCCGATAAAATGAACGAAATGACCCAGGCGGTTAATCGCTTGTTCCAACACATGTCCACCTGTAATAACAGGGAATTGCTCTATGATCTCTATTCGTACCTGTGGGATATTAGAGGCGTTATCTCGTTGCTCAATTCGTATATTAAGTGGTTAGGTGAGTTGTTGGTTAGCTGGTAAAACGCTTGAAATAACACGCGATGTATTTTATTTTATTTTTTGGAGCGTTGGTTTGGTTGGATAATGAAACAAAACCAGGAATCTGTTGTTTGTTTTTTTTTGGTCTAAGCAAGTGTGCGTCAGCGTATTAAAAAATTAGAGGAGATGCATTAGGCTTTTGCATAAGGATTTTAACTGAAACACTAAGAAATACACGTGATGTCCATAATGTAACTGTATTCTTCGTATTATTCTGAATTAAAAAATCTTAATACACAATTACAAATTATAGCGTACGAAATAAAAATAAATTTCTACGTTATAAATTGCAAACAAAGAAATATGCATATTTTTTCCTATAAAAGTTTTTAAAAAAATTCTGCTTTCATAAATGTTAGTCATTTGTTGGTTGCGATGTCCTCTAACATCTCTTTGCTGTCTCCTACTGCATCTTTGACTTTTGCGATTTGATTTGTATATTTTTTCATTTAGCGTGCGTCAGTTTGTCCATTTTTTGAAAATTGTTTCAGATTGAAATTTTTAGTTTCAGCAGTGATCATCAGTTGACAGGCGTGTCCAGGATTTTGTGCTATTGAGCGTAATTAGGTTGTAAAGAATTGCGTAGGGCGCAACGTTAACCTGCAGCGAATTTCCTTTCCGCTTAAAGCAACAGATTCACAATAATTAAATCACAATTAAAAAAAAACGAAATAAAATACATTCTATTAGTTTGTAAGTTAGTTTATAGAGGGTTTTTCCTACAGTTTAACATTTAACATTTTTCTTTAGAGAAAATGTTGCATGTTTGTATATTTTTCTTAAAAATTTTAGTGAAAATATATTAATGAATTATTTATTTTCTTAAGCTGGCGGCCAGTTTCCTGCATCTATGCCTTCGTACACCCAGGGGACCTATACATGTATGCATCGACCAAGGACGTAGTATACGCAGCCAAAAATGCTTCTGCTGGCGTAATTTTTTTAGTAAAGCGTCAAAGTTTCTTTAGTTCTTGCGTAAACTCTTAAGCGTACTTTCTGTAGTTAAAATAAAAACATACTCTTGGTAAGTTTCTGTTTTGCAGCGATTAGCGTTATTTCCTTATGCGTAAAATGCGATTAGCGACTTGCGAGCGTTTCTTAAATCGTGCAAATTCCTCTAATTTGCCTGGGTTTTCTTTAGGGTTCTCCAAAGGATGGAAGGAGACTTTCATGAGTGGTGAGCAAGAGCCCTGGGTATTCCGTGGAGGCCTCACAGCTGACTTGCAAGTAATTTTTCTGATCAAACTCCACAAGTACAAATTACATTTTAAATAACTTCTAGCGGCTCATCCCTGTGGACTCCGGCAACGATCTCTTCGTCTACAAAGTTCCAGACGTACCCACCTGTCGCGTCTTCACCATCCGCCCGTATTTACCCACAGACGAAGGGCAAGTTTACAACGTATGTAATCGAACTTGCAAAGACGGCCTTGAAGACCCCCATCCATATCCTAATGAATACAAAGACCTCCAAGCCGATCGAATTATTGGTTCCTATTTGACTTTGCATCCGGAATTTTGTTTCGTTGTGGAAGATGATGCGGATATTGTGGGTTATGCGTGTGCTTCGCCCGATTACAAGAAGTTTCGGCTTAAACAGGAGATTGCTTGGGTGCCGGAGATGTGCCAAAAGTATCCAATGAGTGCCACTAAGGATTTCTCCAAGTTTGGACAGGAGGCGTTGGGGCATTTTCACAGTTTTAAGGACGAGGTGTTTGTTAGTAGTCCAACGCATCCATCGAGTATGGTTTGCAGTTTGTTGCCGTCGGTGTTGGATCAGTCGGTTAGCAAGAGGTTGGTGACGTGTTTGTTGGCGGCGCTGAGGGCAAATGGTGAGTTAGGACACTGCACTACAGGATGTCACGACGAGTTGACAGTAGAAAAAAATTAAAGATATTTAAACATAATATAATCCTAATAAATCGGCCGTAAAAAAATTATTAGTAATATTAATATGAACCTCAGTTAGCTGGACGACTGTAAATAGTGCAATGCTCTGATTTATTTTTTTAAGGTTCTTTTGGATGTCACGTGGTGATGAACGCAAATGACAGCTATACGCACGCATTCTATGGTAAACTGGGTTTCGTGGAAAATACCCACGAGGCGATTAAAGGGAAAATAGTAATGGGACGTAATTTTTGAAGGAAGAAAAAAACAGAAACGACTGACAAACTGTTTTTTATTGTTGTATAAGTTTATTATATCAAACTTGGATCGGATCTAAACCCCTATTATTAAATTATCATTTATAAAAGCGTGAATTGTGATTATATTTAATTTTTTGTATTATGTCAAGTTTTGATAGTAATGATACTTCCGGATTGTAATATTATATTATGTACTAAAAAAGAATAATGTAATGAATTATATAAGGAAAATTGTAATATAAGAGGTTATACAAAAATAAACATTACTAAATTTGAGCTTTTCATTCTAAAATCGAATCGTTACTGGCTTGCAAACGCAACAATTTCTTATGAATATCCATAATCTGAAACAAAAATAATTTACCTTTACAACTTTTTACTTAAAAAAACACTAACCATTTTAATTTGGTTTCCCGCCTCTTGGATTTCTGATTTGGGCGACTTCATCTCCGTGTAGGCGCTTTCCAAGCTCTTTAGTTGTCCTACTAGGTCACTAATCAACATATCAACTTGCACTTTCTTCCCTGAGTGTTCCGAGTGAACTACCGACGGATAGTTTTGCTTTTCATCCACATTCGTAGCAAACTGTTGCTGGAGTTGTTCCCTCGTAGGGATTTTCGCGTACTCCTTAGAGGTGGCGTAGGGGGTTTTGGCAAGGATGCTTTCGCTGCGAGCGGCACGCATCGACTGCTTCTTCTCGTGTCTCCAAGATGTCAGCGCTCGCATGTTTCTGTAGGAAAAAGAACAAAGAACAAAAATAGGTACCTAATTGTGTTCTATTTTTTTTCTCTAACCCTAACTTTACTCACTTCTCCTGTTGCAAAATGCGCTCCTGGTCCGATAGAAGAATTCTCAACTTGTCCATCCAAGCATCCTTCAGCTCGTCGTTCTTAAACATGGACAAACTATGCTTAATTCCCCACTTATTAAAATAAGACTTAAGTGAAATCTTTGAGCCAGTTCGATTCAACTTGTGAATAATCTTCAACTGCTCTTCCGGGGGTTTGCTCGGAATGGTCACTTTGGACAATTGTTTAATGAAAACCGAGGGCTTGTAAGTATCCACGAAACTGCTATTGGTGTACTTGTTCTTGTTTTTTGAGATAGTTCTCGAGATAACTGTGTAGCTTTCGTCAGGACTGGTTAAAGGGTTGGTGCTTTGCATATCGACAACTTTTAATAGAGCTTCCTCCAGGTCTTTGTCACTTTCGTTGACTCCAATTTCGTATTGGGCTTTTAGGTAACTGCGCATAGCATTTGTTCCCTCCGAGATAATATTCTTTGGAGGATAAACCAAAGGATTGCTTCCGACTTGAAGCGCTCGAAGAGTCGAAACGGTACCTGAAACCTTCCCGTTTTATTTCCATTCAAAACTCACTTAAGATTTTTTTTTTGGTATTTCTCACCTAGTTCATTTGGAAGTCGATGGATTTGATTGTTCGTCAAAAATAGACACTCCAAGTGCTTATGGTGGCCGATTCCTCGAGGCAGCTCACGCAGTCTGTTGTTTCGCAGGTCCAACCAGGATAGCATCGGAAGTTTTTGAAAAAATTCCAATGGCAAGCGCTCAATAAGATTGCCTTCAAGGAACAGCATCTTCAAGTTGTTTTTTTCCAGTATTTGTTCAGGCACTATTAGTAAATTTTCTTTGGAACGATCCGAAATTATGTCAAAAGACATATTGAAGTTTTTTTTTGTGGAATTTTTGACAAGATGAACTGGTGGCAAAGTAATGAGTGAATCAATTTGATTCAATCAATCCACATATCACAAAATATTACCATGGCAACAAATAAACAGTTCGGAAATTCCCGGCGATGTAATTATTGATTTCTGGGGACCATTAGGGAGATTGTCCTAAAATGATCCCTCTAAGAAATAGGTATAATATAAACACTAGAGAATAAAATATAAGAACTGGAACGCATTTATTTTATCTATACCAAAAGTACCTAAGTATTTTGTTTATTAGATATCTTTGTAGTACGATTTAAGAGAAATTTCAATAGTATATTATATACCAAGGGATTGAGGTGCATCATTTAATCCCTGAGGGTGAATTAAAATTCATGAGCGAGCAAAGCGAGCGAGGGAAATAATTCACCCGAAGGATTAAATGATACCTCAATCCCGTGGTGTATACGCTATTTTTTGCACTTCCGAAGCATTTATTTGCATGTGAAATCATTCTAAATTTATGCTTGTCAAAGTGACAAACGTCGATAACAACAATAAAATACTGTCCAAAATGACAAAAAATACTCGTGTAAGGGAGCAATGTCGATTTAATCCCTTGGGATTAAAAAGGTCACTTCAGTCTCTGTAAAGAGGGATTAAATTAGCACATTTAATCCCGGAAGTGCAAAAATTATATTTAATTATAAATCCATGGGTATTACGACAAGGATAATATAGTTCATTGGCGTAATTATGGTGACTTAAAGCGATCCAAACAGCGCGAGTCCATTTTGGCCCGAGTCCAAAATAGGGGCTCACTCATGATCGAGCCTCGAGCCAGTCAGTCTGTGTCATTTGTGTTTATTTTTGCTGTCCTGCGTTCATTTTGTTTAATTATGGAGGAATTAGAAAATTTATACAAGACTGACAGTGGTTTTGATCGAGGATTGTACACACATGATGGCCCAATGGATGGCTCGGCTCCACTCGGGATATTACCACACACGGTCAAGCCAATGAATGGCTCGATGGTTCTGCGCTATGAATTTTGGAATGATTGAAAATCCAACCTGGCAGCTCCAGTCCACGAGTTCATCCGAGTTTCCCCACACACGGTTAGATTTTGGCTTGGCCCGGGGCCATTTGGAGTGATGAATCGCTCGTGTATTAGCTTTTTTGACATATCTTTTTAGGGAAGTATTTTTTTAAATAACCAACATTATGAAAGATGAGATCAAAACGTGTAAAAAAGTTATCCCTGTTCGATTATATAGTCAATTCTAGGACCAAAAATATGCATTAATGTCCTATAAATAATAAATAAAATTATTCCCTTTTTAGTTATAGGGTGAATAAAAACATCATTTTCAACACCCTCTCAGTAAGGAGGCATTTTTGTGTTACTGTTTATAGAAAAAATTCGGCCTAGAAGCTCTCAGTCTCTAAATATTTGTAACTTATGATTGAGTAGTAGGTACCTATATCTTGTAGTTGAGTTAACGCAAATCAATTAAGTATAACTTTTTTGCGTATTTTGACCTTATTTTAATAATTTTTTAATATTTTTTTCAAAAGTTCTTTTCCCGAAAATAAATGAGTCACCCTCCCATTAATACGACACTGAACAATACCTCAGATTACAGTTTACTTAAAGTCTTGTTAATCTATCAAATTTCAGATCTCTATCTTAAACCGTTTTGAAGATTTATTGAAAAAATCATTTCTAACACCCTGTAGGTATCTGACAAAAGAAGCGTTATACGACCCATGTTTATAGGAACTTTTCTTCATAACACAATGTCCCCTATAACTGTTAATGTCCTGCTAGGAAGAAGTGAAACACCCTGTATATTACAAAAATATTGTTTAGTGACGAAGTACATACCTAACTCAAGTATTTTTGGCATATTTTTTAAGGGAATTGAAATTTGGTATAAAATAATCAAAAAAGTTATTCCCAATCGTTTAAGAGAAAATTAAGTTTAATTTTTTTTATTCTTTTAATCTACAGTATGTCCCCGGATTGAGTTACCAATAAAAAAACTTTTTTATTTTTGATTTCTCAGAAAATTTTGTTCTCAAACTGAGATTACAGTTCTTACTATTAATGTAACTCTTACATTAAATTAGATATTTACAGGGCCATTAATTATAGCCCTGACAAGCGTTTTGGGATAGCTCTGGGCAAACATTTTTTCCCGCCTTTTCAGGGCCGTAGTAACTCTGTTTTCTGTGGGGGGGCAAATAAAAATTAAAAATTAAATGTTTTTTTTAAATATCTGTTGAAGGGTTGCCAATTCTTATTATTGTTTACTAAGAACACGCAAAAGTTGTCTGAGAGATTCTAAGCCGAAAAAGCCCCACAGGCGAAAATTTCGAAGTTTTCAAGGTCAATGAAAAGTTACAATTTTGAACAGCAAAAATATTCAAATCGAAAGTTAGGTTTGGTATAATATAACTAGATTTTAGAGTAAATACGCAAACTAAGGGCAAATAGCGTCCTTATCGGTACATGGTAAGGACAAAGGACATGCTTCTCAAAATAAGGACTGTCCTTCAGTCCTTTTAAAGTAAGTAAGTAGGTACCGTAGGTACCATAACTCAAAAACAAGTTATCGGATTTGATTCAAATTTCATATTTAAGAGTTTGAACAAATTTGTGGGTGCCACATTAAATCTTTTTCATCTAGCACCAACACAAGTGGAATTAACTTACCTGAAGACATTTTTAGGTTTTTTAAGGAATATCTTGAAAAATAAACAATTTATGAGGTTTTTTTTATTCTTTAACATTGATTTAGAATTAAATTTTGAACAAATTTTATTTGAACTTTTTTTTGAAGTTCCGTCAAAAAAATTTCAAAAAAAACGCGATTTTTTTAAAACACTTATAGTTCTCATAGTGCGTGATCGTTGAATCCGACCGACAGTCTAGATAGATTAGTGACTAAAGGGACTTGGCTGCCAAACGGAAGATCCCGGGTTCGAATCCCAGAAGGACCATTATTTTTTTTTTTGTTATTTACTGGTTTCTATGGTACCGAAAGCAATAATAATGAATAAATAAATGTGATTTTATACCGGGAGATTTTTTTAAGTGAGTAGTAGGTCAAAAATCTGAAATAAAACACATTTTTGTCGTAAAATTCGGTTATAATGAGTGGGACAAGGACAGATTTATACGTATTGCAATAAGTGCGACAGAAACTATTTGAAAATTGCTGAAAACCCTCAAAATTTAAACACCATTTTTACAAGAAATTTAACTTAATTTCTTTAGGAAAAGTAATTGTCGTTGTGGTACTATCCATATAAGAAAGTCATGTGTTGGACACATCAGATATTTTGTACAAAGAATCATTTTACCTTAGTAGGTAGGACAAAATTATCTCTAAGATAGGATAAAATGAGCCCATATAAATTAAATAGAAAATAAAAGAAGTAAAGCAAAAAATAAAGATTTTCAAACCTTCCAAATTTTATAAATATGTATATCTGAGTTATTTCCGTAGATATGTGAATAAAATAAATTAAAATTTAATCTCGAAATCTAAGCATTTTCAACTATAAGTTTATATGACAAATTCATATTACGTCGGAGTGATTTGTCGATTCTAAGTTTTCCGATTATAATTTGGTCCACCCCGTACATCTGAAACTATAATCACAAAATTAAATGCTACACCAACACAACTTTAAAAAATATTTTCATACTTTTCACACAATAATGCGAGATCTTTTAGTAAAATTAAAATTCTAAATCACGCTGAGTTTTGGAACCACTGATGTGGTCGATACGGATATTGAAAAAAAAGTTTAAATCTGTCTGAGCCTCGCGCGCTACCCAAAAGAAAGTCAGACTAATCGCCAGCAAAAAGAAGACGCGAATGACCATCGAATAATATTCATTGTCACGCGTGGCAGCTGCTATCACTATAATAAATAACAGAAAAACAGTTGAAAGATGCCTTTTCATTGCGTTCTTTCGCTTCGATGGTTTTACATTGCGGTTTTAGATACCTTTAGATGGGTTGCTGCCTTCTTATTCTTGGCATTCACCACAGTCACGGCACGTAAATAAATGCCCTGGATTATTTATACCGGATTTCGGGTCCGGGGCCACATCGTTTCCAACACGAATTATCCGTTTTGGTTCTGTGGATTTATAAATTTTACATTTCCAACTGTCCATTGGCAGAGATTTTATGTGGTGATGTGTTGGTTTATATCGATTTCAATCATATTTGAGGGGGTTGTAACTAGCAATAAAAGTTTATTTCAGTGGGGGATGATCAGAAACAAATTTAAATTTATTGTTTATGGCTTACGAGGAAAGAAACAGATTCTTAAGCGATATTCCAAATTTTAGTTCGTCTGCTTGTTCAAAAATGTTTGCATATTTTGCAAATGCGTAGAGATATGAAAAAAAAGATTTCATAATTAGAATAAACTACCGTAAGACACCAAAGAAATTTTAATTTTGAAGGGCGATTGGAAATAAATGCACAAATAGTTTGTAAATATCAGGCTTCGTTTAAAAATTATGAATCTTAAATTTTCGAGATTTATGAAATTTTTAAATTTTTGGTTACCTTCTTTAAATGAGTTTTGTAATTATGTATGGAGTCAGAGTCGAAACACATACATTTTAAGTTAGAATTAGGTAAAAACTTAGAGTATATACAGGCTGTTTCAAATTCGCTTCTCACTACAGGGATCTCAGAAACGGTAACAGATACAGCTTTGGTTAAATTGTGGCAAAGATGCATAATAATGTGGCCCATAATAAGCCGTTAAGAAATCGAAAATATCTTTTGTAGTTCTGGAGATTTTTTGAAAAAACCAAATTTTTGCCTTTTCGTTTTTATTTTTTTCTGCTCTTATTTTTCAAGATATCGAAAAACTAAAAGCACTTTGTCGTGGACACTTTATGTGCTTTATAAAATGACGTTAAAATTTTCCTTATGCGATGTTTCGTTTTTGCGCTTACGTCATCAAGTCACTTTTTTTAAATACGGTCCTGGATTTTTTTTCATTGTTTTTAGTAGCATTTTTTATGTTCTATAAAATGACGTTTACATTTTTTCCATGCAACGTTTCGTTCTTGTGCAATCATCGTCAGATCATTTTTTAAATACGGCCCTGGATTTTTTTTACATTTTCATCAGTATTTTTCCTCACTTCCTTATATCCACACATCTTGGCAAACTATAATAATAATAATTTTCCTTCTATAATAAATCAAACTAACCTATTATTTATTGTTAGTAGTAATAATAAGAACTATGAAATTAATTTTTTTAAATAATTTTATAAAATAAACACTTATGAAATCGTCAATATTGATGATGGGCTGTACATGGTGTACAACTAAGAATGGTCGCCGGCTGTATCTCAGAAATATTTATCGTACAGCCTTCGGAAAAAAATATTTATAGTAAAAGTGGCCAAAAGAAATCGCTGGAAATTATTTTCAAGTTTCTAGCTTCGCCGCTAGGGGGCGTACCTGCCATGGCAAATGATAAAATTATAATTTTTTTCAAATTATAGGCAATTAAGGTAACTCAAAAATAACTTTATTGGAAAGCTGAAACAATTATACACAATTTTGGTCTAACACTTTTTGCTCTAGCATCAAATAAGGGTGGGAGGAGAGGGTGAATTCTTCTGTACGAAAATGCTTATAACTTCTGTTTAACTTTATAGAATTTGCAAAATTAGTATCGTTTGAAAGAACTTTTCTTGCTTCAAACGATGTTCGATAAGAGAAGTTGTTTTGATTCATATATTTGTTGTTAGGTGGCGCTTTTTGAAAACTTATTAATTTTATCGATTTTTCTTGAAAAATTTAAATGGACTCATATATATTTTTTAACATTATTAAAATTAGTATAAAATATCGAAAATATTAGTGAAAACTGCAGATCCATATCTTTTTTCGTTTTCGAGTTTTCAAAAAACGCCACCTAGCAACAAATATATGAATCAAAACAACTTCTCTTATCGAACATCGTTTGAAGCAAGAAAAGTTCTTTCAAACGATACTAAGTTTGCCAAATTCTATAAAGTTAAACAGAAGTTATAAGCATTTTCGTACAGAAGAATTCACCCTCTCCTCCCACCCTTATTTGATGAGCTAGAGCAAAAAGTGTTAGACCAAAATTGTGTATAATTGTTTCAGCTTTCCAATAAAGTTATTTTTGTTACAAAGCCTACCACTTAAATTCGCAAAACGACTTATGATAACAATAATACGTGTTGTGTATCGTGTAAAAACTATTTTGTCCATATTTCCTGAACGAAAAAAGATATGGATCTGCGGTTTTCACTAATATTTTAGATATTTTATACTAATTTTAATAATGTTAAAAAATATATATGAGTCCATTTAAATTTTTCAAGAAAAATCGATAAAATTAATAAGTTTTCAAAAAGCGCCACCTAACAACAAATATATGAATCAAAACAACTTCTCTTATCGAACATCGTTTGAAGCAAGAAAAGTTCTTTTAAACGATACTAAGTTTGCCAAATTCTATAAAGTTAAACAGAAGTTATAAGCATTTTCGTACAGAAGAATTCACCCTCTCGTCCCACCCTTATTTAATGAGCTAGAGAAAAAAGTGTTAAACCAAAATTGTGTATAATTGTTTCAGCTTTCCAATAAAGTTATTTTTGAGTTACCCTAAGTGCCTATAATTTGGAGAAAATCATGATTTTATCATTTTCCATGGCAGGTACGCCCCCTAGCGGCGAAGCTAGAAACTTGAAAATAATTTCCAGCGATTTCTTTTGGTCACTTTTACTATAAATAATTTTTTCCGAAGGCTGTACGATAAATAGTTTCTGAGATACAGCCGGCGACCATTCTTAGTTGTACACCCTGTACAATGAACAAAAATACTGATGAAATTGTAAAAAAAATCCAGTGCCGTAGGTATTCAAAAAATGACCCGATGATTACACAAGATCGAAACGTCGTATGAAAAAAATTTAAACGCCATTTTATAGAACATAAAGAATGCTACTTAAAACGATGAAAAAAAATACAGGGCCGTATTTAAAAAAATTGAGCTGATGACGTCAGCGGAAAAACGAAACGTCCCACGAGGAAAATTTTAACGCCATTTTATAAAACACAAAAAGTGTCAGTGGCAAAGTGATTTTGGTTTTTCGATATATTGAAAAATAAGAGCAGAAAAAAATAAAAACAAAGTCAAAAATTTGGTTTTTTCCAAAAATCTCCAGAATTACAAAAGATATTTTCGATTTCTTAGCGGCTTATTATTGGTCACATTATTACGCAACTTTCCCCAATTTAACCAAAGCTGTATCTATTACCGTTTCTGAGATCCCTGTAGTGAGAAGCGAATTTGAAACAGCCTGTATAGTATAGAGATGACTACACACAAACTGAAGCCCGGATAACTTTGTTGTTTGTTTTGATTCTAGAGTTATTGTTATTATTATGATTTTGTCCGTGCCCGAAGTGATATTTGTCAGCGCGCAGGCCAAATAAACCATAAACGTAGGTACGGGAAAAATACACGAAATACGAATGTTAAATTCCAGTAAAAAAAAATCGAAAGTAATACATAAAATATTCTATGAATTATAGGTTGATTTGTTTATACTTAAATAAACCCTGAAACGGCTAAAGAAAACAACAGTATTATCCACTGACGTTCTAACATACGAGTACATACTCAAAATATATTACATATGTGGAACACCACTGAAATTAATCGGCTTGAGTGTGCGCAAAGTACTTATTGCCAACTGCGATGGACCCAGTAAAAAATCTCCTTATAATAATAGCTTCACTCTGCTTTGTTTTGCTGCTTGTCTGTTCATAGATAGTCAATGGGTAAAAATGAAGATATCGCATTTTCAGTTTCAGTGTTTACTCTCCACAGAAAAACACTTTTCAAACATCTAGTAGTCATTAATATTTTTTGTCACATTGACACATTTTTCCTGAAAACTTTTCTTAAAATTTCGAGTCCTTGTTCAAAATTCCAGTAAATATCTCAAAATGGCTGACCCCTTGGCTGATCATCACAAACCATGTCCTAGCAAGAAATGCAATCCAATTCCAAACCACGAGGGCAAAGCCTCACCAGCGGTTCGCGAAATGTGCAAAGTCTTCCAAATGACCGATGAATACCTCCAAAAGTACCAGGATCTCTTCCTGGACAACATCCAGCGTGGTCTGAAAAAGGAAACACATCCAAGTTCTATTGTCAAGTGTTTTCCCACTTACGTCCAGGACCTGCCAGATGGTACCGAAAAAGGTAAGTTTTTGGCGCTGGATTTGGGAGGAACAAACTTCCGAGTATTGCTGGTAGAGCTGGATGGAATGAAATGCGATATACAGAACAAGATTTTCGTAATACCGCACTCGATTTTCACTGGAACTGGTTCACAGTTGATGGATCATATTGTTGATTGCATGGGTATTTTTATAAAAGAGTTTCATTTGGAAAACGAGACACTGCCGTTGGGGTTCACCTTCAGTTTCCCTTTGATGCAAACAGGACTCTGCAATGGAATCCTGGAACGATGGACCAAAGGTTGGAAAAACGATTATTTTTATACTAAAATTGTAATAAAAATAAAACAATTAAATTTTTTTAATTTCATTCAATAGAGAGCAATGAAATCTGTAGCTACGATCAGTGGTTCTCAAATGTGTCTGAAACTGTCTGATTTAATTATTAATACAGGATGTGTCACGATGAGTTGACAGTATATGTAACTCTATTAATAAATATAATTTAAATCTGAAAATTGGCACACTTCTATTATACCTACCTGAATAACTTCAGAATATTTCAAGGGGTTATTTCTCAAACCATTTTATGAAAAAAAGTTCTCATGAACGTAGGTCCGCAAACGCTTCGTTACCGAGATGATTTTTTTATTTAATAGATATTAGATTAATAGATAAGCGATTGGTTCTAAAATGATTGTGTTTTAAAAAGTTTAACACCCGTATGCATAGTCGATCGCCAGCGAGTCGCTGAAGTTTCATCTCGGCGAAGGTCTGGCGATTCGCCGGCGAGATGATGGAACATGAATTTGCAATGCATAGTCGATCTCCCAGCGTTCTCCGTTGCGGCGCATCGCCGGCAAAATTATAATGGCTTGATCATGCGCAATTCGTTCGTTTAAACGAAATCATACCAAATTATAGAAATTTGTCATGGCGTATCTGCGCAGAGTTCATAGTATTCTTTGGAGTTTTTTCATTATTGAAAATAATATTGATTTTGATTAATAAATAATAATAAACATAAATGGGATTAATAATAATTGAATTAATTACAGTAAATATTTATTACTATCATCATAGGAGTAATAATTATGATCTTTACATATTATGTATTTATATTAAATGCATTTTTCGTCGTAACGTTGTATCCTATGAGATAAATGATAAATTGTAGAAAACATTGCCCTCTACAATATTAACAAAATCTTCTTCTGCGACTCACCGTTCTATAGCGCAAAATCAAATCCAAAAACTTTTGGATTTCCCAAAAAGGGTGTCCGAGGAGGTTCCCGAGATTTTTAATGTATAACATGACCCCCTAATGATTTATGAAGAGACGGTTTACCGGGTAATTGTTTTCTGACGCAATGTTAAAAGGATACCTATTAATAAAGGAACAGGTAACCGTCTGTTGGTAACTGCTTCCTGATTCGCTACCATTGCAATAAAATGTCGCGTACCACAATTTTTCTAAATCGAAATCATTTTTTAAATTCAACCTCGGTATATATTTCCATCGAGTTTTCCATGTTACGGATTTATCTAGAATAATTACTTATGTCAATTTCAATTTGTTTTATTTCCAAATGTAATAATTACTTAATTAATAAGTATTTACCGACGCGGTATGTCTATTTCTAAATCTAAAATATCTCCATTAGCGTTATACAACATATCTAAATCGCGATCCATTGCTGGTATATTCACAAAAACAAATTAAACTACTTTATTGGTACTTCACAACAGACACAGCGAATCGCTGGAGGTACTAGTGACCACCTCCAGCGAATCTCCAGCGTCTCGCCAATAGTTGTACTGAATGCACATGCGCGATCTTGTCGGCGATCGACTATGCAATGCAATTCTCATCTGGCGGACGGCGAAACGCTGGCGAGTCGCTGGCGATCGACTATGCATACGGCTGTAAGTTTATTTAATTTAAAAACGCTTAAAAATATCAAGATAAATCTAGAGACAATTTTTATTTTAAATAGTTTAAATTCATTTTTTATCTTATTTTAATTGAGCGAAAACCCCCTCCTTAAAAAATATTTTCTCGCCCCTGACTATTTTTTTCAATTTTTTAAATAGCGATCCAAAGTATGTAAAAAGTTATAAAAATGTCCCAAATTTCATTTGATATCTTTTACCATTCCTAAGATATTAAAAAAAAATTACAAGAAAATGATAATCCTGTTTTCTTCTATTGTTACTAATCTAATTGACATCAGCCTACTACTAAAACTATAAGAAATATTACGTCTTATCCTAAAATTTGCGAATTTTTTGAAAAATAAAGTAAACATGAAGGAATAGACCCCCTCATGTTATAAGTATATTTTTGATATGCTTTTTTTGAAATATTGATATACCTACCAAACGCTTTGTCGTAACTTAACAAATAGTATGTCAAAATTATTGTAAAAAAATGCAAAATAATATGAAAGCACAAATTAAATATACAGGGTGTCCCAAAATTAGCCTGCCAAAATGTACCAGCTAATTCTACGTTCAAAAATAATGCAAAAAGTTTTAATAAATATAGGCTGAAAAATGCTTCCTAAGGAGGCTACAGCCCCCCGAAAGGGAGACCCCAAAGAGGAGTTTTCTGTAATATCTTTGCAAATGTTTGAGGTAGATTCGTGAAATTTGGTGAGTTTGAAGCTTTTTTAATTTGCCACATATTTCTCTTTTCAATTTTCAGAAATTTTGCCAGGGGCGTCACATACAGGGTGGGTGCTGGGTAAATTATGGCCCATATTTTTTGTGTTGATAATTTTTAAATTTTTTATATCAAATTATGAGACTTGGTTTATTTTTACACAAAAAAGGTCATCTCAGTCGATCTTTGTATCTTGAACCGTTTTCGAGTAAAATCGTTTTGAAGAAGTCACGTCCATAAAAACTACACTAATAAAAATAATCATAAAATTGAAAAAAAAATTGATTTTGATATTTTGTTTTTATTATTAATATTTGACGAAGAAATGATAAACGAAGTAATAAATACCTACCTATAAATTTTATTCCATTGTCTACTTTTGATAAATTTTAGTTTTGTGCTCGGTTTTGTGATTATTTTTATTAGTGTAGTTTTCATGGACGTGATTTTTTTAAACTGATTTTACTCGAAAACGGTTTGAGATACAAAGATCGACTAAGACTACCTATTTGTGTAAAAATAACCCAAGGTTTAAAATTCAGATAAATAAAAGATTAATAATTATCCCCACAAAAAATATGGGGCATAATATACCCAGTACCAACCCGGCATGTGACGCCCCTGGCAAAATTTCTGAAAATTGAAAAAAGAAATATGTGGCAAATTATAAAAGCTTCAAACTCACCAAATTTCATGAATCTATCTCAAACAGTTGCAAAGATATTACAGAAAACTCCTCTTTGGGGCCCCCTTTCGGGAGGCTGTAGCCTCCTTAGGTAGCATTTTTCAACCTATATTTATTGAAACTTTTTGCATTATTTTTGAACGTAGAATCAGCTGGTACATTTTGGCAAGCTAATTTTGGGACACCCTGTATATATTTTATTTTTATCCACAACCAGTATACAGGGTGTTCAAAAAAGGGTAAAACTTTTTAAGGGTACCTACTTATGTAGTATGGGCCGAAAAGTCTTAATACTTAAACATAGGTCCGCAAATCTACGGATCTAATAGTGATTTCTTTCTAATACTTTAGTTTGCATACTTTCTTCTATTTTAGGTTTCGACTGTACAGAGATAATAGGCCATGATGTGGTAGACATGTTGAACGAGGCAATACAGAGACGACCCGACGTAAACATCGATATCTGCGCCATACTAAACGACACCACAGGCACTTTAATTGCTTGTGCCTGGAAACATCACGACTGCCGCATTGGTTTGATCGTAGGAACCGGAACAAACGCTTGCTACGTGGAAAAACAAAAAAACGCCGAACTCTTCGATGCAAAAGATAACGGCTCGGGAAATGTGATTATCAATTTGGAAAGTGGCGCTTTTGGAGATGATGGTTGTTTGGAATATATGCGCACCGAGTTTGATATCGAGTGTGATAGACACGTGCCACATGGTGGGCACCAGTTGCATGAGAAGATGATCTCAGGAATGTACATGGGGGAGTTAGTAAGACTTGTCATAATGAAAGCTGTTTCACAAGGACAAATGTTGGGGGGTCAGGCTTCTGAGGCTTTAAACACCCGAGATAAATTTGAGACGGAATACGTGTCGAAGATCGAGTCGGATGCACCAGATTCCTTTGCGAACACGAAGAGTATTTGCGATGAGTTGGGGTTGCAACATGCTACAACTCAAGACTACTACGACATTCGGTATATTTGTGAGTGTGTATCAAAAAGAGCGGCGCACATGTGTGCTGCTAGTATGGTTACACTTATGCACAAAATGGGTGAGAAGAGTATCTCAATTGGAATTGATGGGTCTGTCTATAGATACCATCCGCATTTCCATAACGTCTTGGTTGCTAAAATGGCTCAGCTTGCGCAGCCTGGTTATAATTTTAATGTGTACTTGTCTGAGGATGGAAGTGGTCGTGGCGCGGCGTTGATAGCCGCAGTGGCCAACAAATATGCTAAGGCTAATGTATAATAAGCATTAAATCATTTATAGAATTCTTCAGCTCTGAAACATTTACAGCCAATTGTACAAGGGAAGTCGGGCGATCAGTCAGTTATAGTATGAAAAAATTTCAAAATTTTGTCAAAATTCTTCTAAACTACTGTTTTAGCTTACATCTGAGGAAAAATCTCCAAGGAGTTCTACACAAAAACCTGTAAGTTCTATAACAGTTATTTTTCCCTTTATAATTTTGTAATTGGTCTTTTTTCAGCACAGGGAATCTTTCTTGGACAGAACCTATCCTCATGGCACCGTGGACTGATTGGTATATGAAAAATGTATGATAAACAGAGTAGGTAATAAATTGGACTTACATAATATTGGATGTTTTATTGAATTTTTTTACAACGAAACAAGAAACGAAAAAAATTTCTTGCCCTTTACTCTGATTAAACTAACGAAAATCCTCCGATAGCTGAATTTATTTTTCGTTGTCACAGAAAATATTTTCCAACGTCCGTTGTCGCGTCGTCTTCGTGTAAAACAACCCCATCATGCCAGAAAAACCACTGAGCCAAATTAATACAATATTAAAAACCGCGTCACATCAGATATCAAACCATTTTTCCGCCGACAAACCCCATTTCATTGTTTCCGGCCTAGAGAGATGTGCGCTTTTTGATATTTTGTCCTTCGCTTTTTTCTAGCTGGACCCTAAAATCGTCTGGCGGCCATCACACGACTGAATCCACATCGTTGCCCACACAAATAATAATTACTAAAAGACCAAAAGCGCCAAAGTTAATCCAATTCTATCCCTATCAGGGACATTCCCGATTTGTTTTAGCGCATAATGAATAAAACTGGAAATTAATCCAATGAATTAACCACGCTAGAATTAATAATTCATTTGGTAAATATTTCTTGAGATCGGATTAGAAATGGGTGGATCGTGTTAGCATAAAACCATTAGACTTGGGTTTGTCGATGGGCTAAAAACCAGGGGAGTATTATGATTTGGGATAATAAATATTGTTGTGGCGCTTTGGGTGACAAACCCCAAGTCTTTCATCGCCATCATGTTTTGGGGTTGTGATGTGGTCGATGGAAAAATTAATCGTATGGACAAAGAGTGTTTGAGAGTATGTCTCGAGGTTTTTCAGGGGAAATAAATCTTTGTGGCAAGCAGATTCAACTTTCACACAATTGATTTATTTTATGCGTTTCGAAGAGCAGCGTATCATATCTGTATCTGAAAATAAAATGGAGCAAAAGATTTTTTGACACTAAATACTTGAGAAATATCTGCCTATTTTTCTTTCTATATTTCTTTACGTCTTTACTAAAATATTATTATTTTATTAGGAGTATAAGCGAAACTTTTATGTGACGAAGTATGGAGGTGTAAGCGCCGAGCGGAGCGAGGAGAATTAACTCCATACGGAGTCACATGAAAGTGCTTATACTCCGAATAAAATACAATATTTTATTTTCAAATGGAATCATTCTAATCGTAATATGACAATCAATTTAATAAGTAATTTTGCAACTGTCATGCAACTGTCATACATTTTTGCCGATAATGATATAACTTATACTCCGCCGGAGTATAAGTCCTACTTATACGCCGCTCAAGAGTGGTGTCATAGAAATAAAACTTATACCTTGTCTACTCAGTCTTATAACACCAAGTTATATGCCGTTTGAAAATAAATATCTATTAGTGATATTGAAAGAGACTAGTAGAAAAAGGTTTTTTCTTGGATGAAACAATGATTAAACTAAACGAATTTGAGGAATGTGCTTAAAGAAATAATTGTGAGATGCAGGTACAAACCAAAAACACACAAAGAATTAAACGTCCTTATAAGCCGATCTGATTTGTGTTCTACTGTCCCAAGTCTGTTAAAAGATCAAGTCATCAACTTCGGTGTTGTACATAAGCCACTTAACATTTAGAGCATGCATTATGCCTGGTGTACAAACACACACAAGAGAAGACCGACGATGGCAGCGGCAATTGTCCTTGTGGGGATAATATCCTGAGCGCATGTTTCATATTATTGTCAGCAGCCTATAACAGGATCTAATCTCGCAAACACACAAACAATAACACTAGAAACGGTGTGAAAGTGACATTGTGTCTTTTGCAAAGTGTGAAGTACGTTTGACAGCTGCACAATGAACGTACCCCGATGCGGTACTTTACATTCACCGCACTAAAGGGACCCGACTTTAACCATCATCCAAATGTGGACACGATGGATGGAGTCAATGGAATCGGCCGAGTAGATGTAATTTGCTTTACTTATTGCACCGACAAAGCCTCCGAAAAAGGCAAACGGGCGGCGGGTTGGTTCTTCCTTGACTCTGCTTTCCGCACTACTTTTTACGTATAGGTACATCAATCTGTTGACTTTTCGCACACAAAAGATTTAGTGTAGCTGAATGGAATGATGAATAATTGGCTTCGAAATGGTATTAAAGCTGTTTGGCTAAAATAAACAAGTTTTCGCATTTTTTTCATATCCAAACCTTATCGAAGTTTAATTTTATTTCAAATAATTTCATCTGATTTTGGTAACGGGTCTGAAATGGAGCTCTGGACAAATTTGATTAAAAATTGTTTATAAATCAGTTAGTTCAATATTAGTTTATTCAAGAAGAAACTAAGAAGTTTCAACTTTTTTACAAATCATAAAATAATCCTCAAAATTTTTCATATTTTCATCATAAATGCATATAGTATTGAAAATTAATTAAATTTAAAAAACTAAAATTAATCTATTGATATTATTTTTAAAAAATTGTAAGAGTAATCAAAGCCCTTCTATTTTTTAAGTTTTTAACTATAAAGATATTACCATTGAAATACAATTTGTCCAACGATTCCGAAGTTATGACACAATTTACAAAAATTTTGCTAACTTTTCAGGCAAGTCATCATATAAAACTGTCATATTTTTAACCATCTAGAAAAGAAAAAAAATTAAATAATACTCCCTACTCCTGTCAAAGTAGAGTCCCCAAAACTATGGACAATAAAAATTTCCAGGGTAGTTTTATTTCAAATTGTCACATTTTTTCAACCAGTCGCAAAATTTCAGTAAAATTTTCTTAGTAGGTAGCTAAACCGAATAGGTCAATGTTAAAGTGCTAATGTGCTCTATCTTATTTTTTATCTGATTAGTTTTTCTGTTGCAAGTGTTGTATAGATTATTAATGATTGTTAACAACAATGATTATAAAAAGTCAGCTTAAGTAGAAAAAACATGATGTTTCTTATGGTCATTTTTAGTATTTTTTTAGGACTGGAAAAAATCTCTTCAAAAATTTACTAATTCTCATGACAATTTTCTATTGCCATAAAAAATTCTAAAAGTAGTAAAAATTCAGGATTATTAGTTTTTCATAACCATTAAGTTCATGTACTTGCGAAAAAAATTTGAATACAATTGGTTCCAAAATGATAGGTACCTACCACACTTTTGAAAATATTTTTAGTATTATTTTATAAAGGCGTAAGAAAAATGTTAAAAATCATCATGAAACTTCGTAATTTGGTTAACTATAATGATAAACTACCAAAAAAGCAAAATTTGGAGAAAATGAGACCAGTGACCCAAAAAATGTTATATTAGAAAACAATATCTAGTCATCCGAAAATTTTTGACATACCTTTTTTTATTCTTAATTGCAAAGATTAGGCTAAAAAAATAATAATAGCATTGAAAAAAATGTTTTTTTATTGCTCAATTTTAAATAATTCAATATTGAAAGACGTAAAAATTAGTTCGCATTTTAAACACGACGTGATTGGTTGAAGCGTTTGTGACGTCATTAGCTGTCGATGTCGTTTGTGTACAAATTTTAGCATTGAGTGACATTTCGACACTGACTTATGACACATGGCGCGCTTTTTGGGGTGTTTGAAAAGTACCTTTTTTCAATTTGAAATTTTGGGGTCGGGATAAACTTTTGAAGTATAAAAAAATTTCTACAATATTTTTTTACCTCTAGATTATATTAAGCAGGTTTTCAAGCGTTTTCATCTTTGACCGCATGACTATTGTAAAAATTTCCAGACTGTTCCGATTTCAAATTATTACAGTTATATGCAGAACCATTGGTCAGATTTAAATAAAACTTTACGCTGTGGCAGGTGGTTCAGTGTTAGGTTTAACCTAGTTCCGAAAACTAAGTCTCCGTCACAACTTTTGGCATCTTTTTTGTGATATAAAAAACCTGCAGAAATTTTCAAATTTTAATCAAATTTTTTTAAAAAACATTAAATGTGGTAATAAAAACCACATATTTTTATTAGATAACGATAGGATTCACTTATCTGCGAAAACAAATTAAAATAAAATGTAATCAGTGTAGTGATTCTAAAACTTAATAAAACGTAAATTATTAAATTTCTAAGAAATGTTGTAAACATTTTCTAAAAATTCAGTAAATCAAGCTGAAAATCCCATAAATTTTCATTAATTAACCACAGTATTCAATCGAATTTGAGAAACATCCCATCAGTGATCCCAGCAAAACTGAATTTTTTTGTGCTATTTTTGTGCCTCATCTCTAATCCAAAAATCAATCCTAAAAACATCAAACTCGCAAATTCGTCATTAAATAAACAGTCATGGATCCCTCGGAACCCCTTTAAAAACCACCCCTTGCAAACCTTCCCCACAAGCAATAACTGAAAGCAAAATGGCTGCGACAAACACACTCACACACTCACCACATTTTATTCCAACTAATTCCTAAATCCGTTTAGGGCAAGAAATAATGTTGAGGTTGGGGCGATGTGCAAGGCGGGGAAATGCAGTTTCAACCCTCTGGATCTAGGGGTGCATCGGGGCGTCCAAGGGAGGGATTTTAATTGGTTTTTGGGGCAAAGTACATGGAATATATTGGATGTTTGTAGCCACAAAAAACATAGTATTTAAAATTTTTCGTTTATAAATTCTGGGAATTTAGGAATAATTAGTAAAAATAATCAATCACAACATTTTTATCATGTTAGTAGGTTTTTTTTTTCAATTTCTGTCTAACCTAACTAAAGTTTCTGTATAAAATTTTGTGATTTTTGATAAATTTTCTATTTTAAAGTTGCATAATTTTGGGACAACAAGATTTTTATCAAATTCATTATCACAGAAAAGTTGAATATTTTTTTACTAGAAAATTTATTCTAAAAGGAGGGGGCTAGTTCCATCTTTCATTACTAGACTAATGTAGCCTCGCTACTCGTATAAAACTTTCTTTTCATACTTTTCATCAATTATGTGTCAGATCTCGAACATTAACGACCTTCCACGTAATTCCAGTTGGTCAAACTCAACATAAATCGTTCATTAACTTAATGATAATGTTGCCCCATAAAATTCAAAAGTGTCTGCAAATATCCATGCATGCCGATATATCCGCATCCTCTGAGTTTGAGCGATTTAAAAAATTATTTGCGCTGGTAACTGTAAACTAATAATGATTGATTGGCATTGCAATCCTTGCCAAAAACGCGTACAATTCGTCAACGAGTTAGACGCAGATATTTATTACCAATCGATCACAATATGTCACGATATTACAAAACAAACATCACACTGACTGGAGGCAAAAAAATCTACGTGCTTGAATCAGACAATTTTAAGAAAAATTATTGTAACGTTTTCCTGGGAAAATTAAGCGAATTCATCATTGAATTTTTGACAGGAGCCAAAGGCAACAAAAAATCTCCTTGTGATAGATTCCTTGACCCTAATAATGTATCTGAGGGAATCCTGTTCAAATTGTGGGTTTGTCCAGATTTCTTATTGTATATTTATACAGCTAAAAGAGAGTTTTGATTGATTCACTTCCATTATGTGAAGGCCAAGGAGCACAAGAAGTAGAACAGAACATCAGGCGAGGTTTGTATGAAATTTTTTATGAGCGAAACGCAGAAGATTCGGTTAAACACTCCTAGTCAAATTATGACATTTTTTTAGGAAAAAATTACCGAAATTTCAGGGGTTTGCAAATTAAGACTTACAATGTCTTGAAAAAAAAATAGAAAGTTAGTTCTTTAATATCTGAAATAAACTAATATGTATTTCAAGATTTTCTTAACGCTGGAAAACTCCTCAGCGCCTGAAAGATTTGGAAAGTTTGTCCATTTCTTAATTTAAGTTTCAAACAATTTACTTTTTGAAATTTAGTTAGCAAAATTTATTTTAATAATCGTGATTGTTTTTGATAAATGTTTTATGGACAGTAGGAAAAAACAACAACTTTTTATATTTCTTGACACACTTTTCGGATTTAAAATAAGAAATAATTGGTAATTTTCATAGCACTAATCAATTATAATCAATATACATATTCGTTCTTTTCAATTTTTATGTTCCTTCTTACAATTTAATACAACAACCTCATTAAAACCGATTCAACTTCGTGAAACTCAAGGTTTGTCCCCCAAAAAAAAATTCAAGTAGTCTTCTCCAGTCTCTAACAAAAGTTGTGTCATAATCGACATGATTGAGTGGTGATTATTTTCAACTTTTTTCCCCAATTCCTCTCTGTCGTGTGTGGTTCGATTTTAGCTAACCGTACACAATACTTAAATTAATTTCCGCATATATTTGGAAATAATTCAATGTGATTGATTGGGTGAATACAATTCTCCAACTAATTAAGTTTGCAATTCACAAAAAAAACAAATCTGGTTATTTTTATTTTTAGTTATTCACATATAAAACTACAAATCAACAAATATAATAATGTTGTTGAATACAAGCATAGATATAGAGTAGAATATTCTAACAGTACTCCTGAATTTAAAAAAAGTTTTTTATGGCCAATTGCACCGCATTTTGTAAGTCGTACTTAGCTGTAAGGAAGCAACAATTATTGCTACAAATGTTACTATAGTGGAAAAGTTTTACTTATGCCTAGTTTTATAAAGGCGAGTTAACTAATTCCGAGGTATTGAGGTTAATCTAGAGTTAAATCGAAGAGAATAGTTGCTATGATTTAACTCTGGATTAACCTCGGAATTAATTAACTCGCTTTTTGAAACTAGGCATTAGAGCCTGGTATATAATTTCGGTGTTAAATTTTAATGCTCTAAAACAAATGTAGTAACAATTGGGAGTTTGCATTAAAATTTATCGATATTTGAAATTCTTTTCTATGGCGGTCAAGCAATTCTGATTGATCATGACGTCACATCTTAGTAATGTATCTTCGTCTGCTAAGTGATTAACCGGTTTACGTTTATGTGACAATTGTTTTCATTAAAAAAAAATCACGATTACTGTACTTCCTTATACTTCGTATAAGAAAGTAAAAAGGATTTATGTAAAAAATGCCTGAAAAACTAGAACCAGGATTTATGGAAGTAGATTCCACGTATCTACTTTCGAAAGCTACTCTGATGTAGGTAAGTGAATTGTAAAGTTTTAAACTGTTTTTTCCTGAAATCGTCAAGAAAGTCAAGCTTTCAAGGCTATTTTGGTTCAAGAAAATTAATCATTGCAAGACTATAGTACTGTATTATTTTACATGTAAAACAATACAGTAATAATACATGACGGTCATTACAGTACTATTTTTAAAAGTAGTACTGTAATGACCGTCATGTAAAATAATACAGTAGGTACTAGTCTTGCAATGATCAATTTTCTTGAATCAAAATAGTCTTGAGAGTTTGACTTTCTTAAAGGTTTCAGGTAAAATATTATACATAACACGTCATGAAATTTATTATTCCAGGACTCAGGAAGCTTAATGCTTCTCTTCGTCCTGTAATAGATCATTTTCATGATTTGATATGTAAATAACTAATAAACGACATGCAATACTAAACTGCTGGCCAATTGAAACGTGCCAAGCGAAATTTTAGGTTGAATTTAATATCAAATATTTTGAAAAGGAGAAAAGATATCAACATGCGGTTTTCAGGATTTAAGAGATAATTTAATTGAGAAATCAATAGTGTGACCATATTTTTTTACTTTGAAGTACGTTACTATCTACAGGGTATGAAAGAAAGTCGTCTTTTTTTCTGAAATTTTATAAATAGCGAGATTCTACAAAAAAAAATTTATATTTTTTTGATGTTCATTTTTTTAGTCCTTGGTTAATGGGGAAAAAACCAATTTCTCAAATTTTTGATATCTCTCTTATTTTATAAGATACCGAATTTTTCATTAAATGAAATATTGTTGAACAGGGTTTTGCAATAATAATTATGCTGCCATTTTGAAAGTAAATGTCATCATGTGATATTTTAATAAAAAGGTAATTTTAAGTAGAATCTAATTCTTTCGGACAAAATATACAGGGTTGTTTTAAAAAAATTTGAAAGTTAGTGGGTGGCCCTTGCGGTGAAACCGGAAGTGTCATTAGATTGTTTTATACGTCAAAATGATTATTCAATTCAACAATCAAACCATGCCAAATTTCAAATTATTACAGTTAAATGTAACAAAATGGTGGGGGTTGTAAAACGATTTCGTGGCCACTCGGTGTACACCGATATGAGCAAATTTTTGAAAAAATGAAAAACCCGTTTCGAGGATCTAAGTCACTTAAACCAATGGTGAACATAAACTTACTAAATTCTATTTTATTCCATTAAAAAAATAGTCTCAAAAATTGAATTAAAAAAATTTACCAATCAGCGAACGTATACAGATTTTTGATAAGCCACTGGTTACCATTGGAAAGTACAAAAAATCTACTTTTTATAAGAAAGCCATTCATAAGGTATCATAATTAACTACAGAGATTGGTTCTTACAAAACACAATACGGCCTAACGACAAAAACCAAAAAAAAATGCAAGTTTTCACCAAAAATTTGGTATCTTATAAAATAAGAGAGATATCAACAATTTAAGAAATTGGTTTTTTCCCCATTAACCAAGGACTAAAAAAATGGACTTTAAAAAAATATAAAAACAAATTTATGGAATCTCAGTAGTTATAAAATTTGAGAAAAAAAAGACGACTATCTTTCATACCCTGTAGATAGTAACGTACTTCAAAGTAAAAAAATCACGATTACAATACTTCCTTATACTTCGTATATGAAAGTAAAAATCGGGTCACACTATTGCTTTCCCAATTAAATTATCTATTGAATCCCGAAAACCCCATGTTGATATCTTTTTTCTTTTTCAAAATATTTGACTTTAAATTCAACCTAAAAATTTGTTTGGTACGCTTCAATTGGCCAAGAGTTTATTTCAATCAGAATAATTGATCTTAAATGATCGAAAAATTGGTTTTAGGTTTGAGAAAATTATGGCGACTCAGCTGTTTGGTTATGAATTGCGACATTCCTTGAAAGACTATGAATGTTTAGAATTAATAATGTAATATTTTTAATAATAAACATACTGTAAACGAGAGTAATTAGTAAATAAATGCATTAAGTGCATTTAAATATTACCTAATTATTATTTGTTGGTAATCGTATTTTATTAAAAAAATTGAAGGTAAATAAACTTATACGAGTAGATTAGGGTAAATATATGACAGATTTGAATTCTAATTCCAACTACCATCTAAATTTTGTACATTTGAGGTAGCACTTTGAAACATTTTTTGTTGATACTTACGCTGAAATAATCTTCGCAACAAAAATAATTAGGTAAAGTGAATCTGGCTCATCTTGACCATTCGCACTTTGAAACCACTTTTTTCGTATTTTTACCGTCGTGTTTTTACATTCGGGTACAAAACACCACTTATAAGTTGGTTTTTTATCCATTTTGCAGACTTTTATGTCATTTCAATGTGAAAAGCGCGTTTGTTTACGACGATGTGACATCACGCGGATCTTCTGGAATGTCTTCGGTTTATTAAACTTACTGGTTTAATTAAAAGAATAGTAGGTATTGTTTACAAATTACTGATCGGTAAGTAATTTTACCGATCAGATTCTCGCCTTCTGATCGGTAAGTAATGACATTTGAAAGTTTTGTCACTTTATTTTAGATAATTTTATAGTTGTCACTTTGACATTTTAGTTTGGTTACTATTCTTTAATTAAACCCATAAATACGTGAATTTGACGGATCGTGCAAAAAATGTTATAAGCATGTCGAACGTTAAGGGTTACCGTTCTCAGACAATAATTGGAGTCGTATCTTCGGTCCTCCTCCAAACAATTGTCTTCGAACGGTAAAAATCCCTTACCGTTCTCCATACTTAATATACTATATAATTAAGTACCTACGACTTAAAAAATACGGTGCAATTGGGCATTTTAATATCGTTGTAACAATTATTATAAAAAATTTGTTTAACTTTTGAAATATTTGTTTCAATATTTTATTAAAAGTTTTGTCTAGATCTAGATAATAGCAATAAGAACAAAAAATAGAAAAAAATGGTTTTGGACAGAAATTACTAGAAGTCAAACTTAAAACTATGTTCTAAAGCGGTTGTTTCTAAACTCAGCCGTAAAAACCTTCCAAAATATGGTTACAAAAAGAATCCGGCATACCATATTTCGTTTCCAGTTTTTACATGCATGTCGCACTGGTATGCCGAAATTTCGTTCAAGATTTGTAAAATAGTCTTATCTGTGCCATGCTACTGATTTGGTGATATTCTAGGTGAGTTATAGTAAATGTTTTTTTCATTCATCATTTTATTTCTTTTACTACTAAATAATTTTTTTTATGAAACTCCTTGTTACACTATCTAAGTTCTTTAAAATTTTCCTCGCTAAATATCAAACTATTTACCGAGTCAGATCATGATCCAAATCCTCTTTATGAAGTTGTCATCCATTTGCTAAAATTGGATTACTTAACTGTATAGTCTGCCTACCTGAAAAGGTACCAACACGGATTACAACTAAATCTCCTTAACCGCATTAAAAAAATGACAACCATGAAAAAATGCAACACATCCAACACACTGTATTCACCACCACTCAAACACAATTTAAATAAATCCCCCTTAATAATATATTAGCTTCCACCCCAATAATACTACAACAAAGCCCATAAGGACCAAATTCGTCCCTCTCATCTCTTCTCGCCAAATATCCATTTCATTCAATAAACACAAAAGGGGGTTACAACTTATTGTGTGTGTTACAGTAGTTTATCCCCCACCGGTTTTAAGGACAGCCCCCAGCTTATATAGATACCCTCTTGATGTTTTAAATTTGTCTAGTAGCAAATCAACTCAAGTGCCTTCAAAATGTACAACAACAACAACCAAAAGTGCAATCAGCGGATTTTTCGTCCGTGGGACCAACAGGACTCGTCGCAGGATGCAACTGTGTCCACTACAAGTCCCGTCGTAGTGGGCCCAAGTTACATCCCCGAGGTACACACAGATCCTTTTCTGTTGGACTCGTTAGCTCAAAGTTACGCTTTGGAGGAGTACGCTCGAGTCCTCCAGCAGGAGCATCAAACCAAGCTTCTCCAAGCCAAGAAAGCTCGCCCGAAAAAGTACAAATGCCCCCATTGCGACGTTGGATTCTCCAACAATGGCCAGTTGAAGGGCCACATTCGCATCCACACAGGTTAGTTTAGTTAACTTTGGTATTTTTCTTGGGGATTACTTAATAGCTCGATATTTAGGGGAGCGACCGTTCAAATGCGATGAAAAGGATTGCGGGAAAACCTTCACAAGGAACGAGGAATTGACGAGACATAAAAGGATCCACAGTGGACTTCGTCCTTACGCCTGTGCGCAGTGTGGTAAACGGTTCGGGAGAAAGGATCATTTGAAAAAACATTCCAGGACGCATTTTCAGCCGCGTGGATTGTATGCGGTACCCGTTATGTTGCCGTTTGATGCTTGGGCCACGTCGCCGGCGAGTTATCCTTTTGTGCCGATGTATGGATATTGATTTGATGGTGAAGTAGAACAACATGGTTGTAAATAGGTTTTCTGTAAATATTTGTACATTTGTGATATTATTATGGTACGTACAGAGTGGTGAAGTTTATTTATTCTTGTAAAGGACTTTATTTTGCAATAAATATATAGAAAAGTAAATTAAGTGATTCTTTTTAAATTAGAAACATTTTCAGTAACTACTAGTAAATTGTTGGTAAAAGTATTCTACTATATTCTAGGAATAATAATTAAAATTTTTAGAATATTTCGTCATGTTTTTGTTTTTTAAGACAAAAATATTAAATTTAGTTTTTAATCTTACAAAGTACTTACAGCTATTTGTTAGATTTTTTGTGTAACTTGGAACAAGACAAAATCAAACTTATTACTAGTGAATCAGTACTGGGACCCATTTTATTTATTTTTTATGTCAACGATCTATTGAAACATATAGAGCATATCTTTACACCGACGACACCGCATTCCTAATTAACGATAATGACGAGGCATTAATAAATAGTAAGTGTACAAATATTTTAAAAGGATCTAAAATGATTTCAGTCTAGTACATTTAAACTAAATGAAAATAAAAACAGCCAATTTCGGAAAATTTATCAATTCCAAATTATGCACTCATAATCTTACAAAAGAAACCAACTTAGAATTTGGTTACATCCTACGAACTTAAACCAATATTTCGCTTTTACTATCAGAAATTTAACTAAAATCTGACCAGCATTTCCCAAATACGTGATTTTTCTCCTCTTGACCTTAATATTTCTTCCACAACTTAAAAACCTCGTCTAAAATTCCAAACACATGAAATTACATACGATGTCCTTGGTCCATGTTCTCAATTCCAGCAGCTAAAACCGCTCTTCTTCTAATTTTGCGCCAACATCATTAATCATTTGGGTGATGTGAGATGAGGGTGAAACAAACACACACACAAAAAAAAATAGAACCGAGAGTTCTTTTATTAATGATTAATATAAAAACGGTACAAACAGAGCGAAAGCTTAAGGAATTATTAAGACAGTTTGAAGAGGAGAGTCTTTAAAAAGTTTACGTAACTAATTGTGTTCGTCCTTAAAAAGTGTATCGATTACAAATTAATTTGTTTGAGTTCGAGTTTTATTTGGGTTTTAGGTGTGAATTGATAAGTTGGTTTGTTGAGAAAGCCAAGGGGAGAAATTAGTTTTCAATTATTTAGTAAAGTACAACTTTTTCATATATTTTTTAATATGGTTTTATTTATACATCCCTTATAGTAAACATAGTATTGGCAACTAAATACTTATTTATAACCATTAGATCTTAACTGAACAAATTACTTAAATTTATTCCAAGATAATAATCTTTACTAAATTCTACTCATTTCCGCAACCAAATCTGTAGTCCTAAGAACTAAATACGTCCAGCATCAGTGAAATAAATAATTTGCTACTAATAACTAAAAGTTTAATAATTAATATAATTTAGTTGTCTAAACTAAATCTTATTTTTCAGAAATAAACTATTTTTTCAGTGTAATTAATTCGATGCCTGGACAAAAGTTTTCTTTATATTGTTGTCTCTCATAGTTGTTATTTTTTTACAAACAATTCATCATTTTATGATTTTTTTACAACTATCTCATACAATCCATAAACTTTTTCCTGACATTCCATGCGCCTTTTTTTTCACGTCCCTTCTGTTTGATTATTGTGATAATCCTAAAGGTTCCTAAAGGTTCATAACAGAAAATTGACCATACACGCCCACTTAACAAAAACACAATTGCCTGTGTCCATTTTTATCAAGCACCTGTGCTCGTCGTTGTCGACCTGCTAATAAAAAAACTGCATCTAACAAAGAGAAATTGTCTTTCATTCATACATATATGGGGCTGCGTGAGAACAGACTTGAAGCGCACGACGACAGAAAGCCAGAAACTCGAGGATTTTAGCGATTATTCCTTATTATATCCATCATCGTGGATGCGCTACGTTCTATTCAATTTTTTTTATTGACCTTAGAAATATGGATTGAATACGGCTGAGTTGGTTTGAATATTTTTTTATAATAATAATTGATAGGTGGGCGTAGGGTTTGGCAATGGAGAAAAATCCCCCAAAATATTTTTATGAGAAATATACGTAGTCACAATAAAAGTATGAAGGACACAAATCATTTAGAATACGGAACATTTTCGGAATAATTTGAAATATTTTCTAATAGAGTAGTTCAACTAAAATTCTAATATGTTTACTATAATTGAAAATAGATTATCTTGTGTATCAATTCATGGATAGATAACTAGATAATTTTTCAAATAATCAAAATAGAAGAATAGTTTTTCGTCAGTATAGAAAACTTCTACGTAATTTCCCTTGTGGAATGGAAATTCAAATTAACAGAAATATATGTAAATACAAAAATTAATTTAAAGGTTTAAGTTTTCACATGAAAACTATCAGTCTACCAGGAAATAATACATTTAAGTATACAATAAACGTTATCACAAATCACTGAATGTCCACTAGAGCACATTGTCCAGTTAACGGTCAAGCAAAATTACTCAATGTCTGTCACAGTATGTAGAGCTGCAATAATCATTATGTCCCAGCTGGGCGCCTGGGTGTTGACAATAATTGTGCTCTGGTGACTTCCGCAGAGAACCGAAATTGTCACAACATCCGATGATCCTCACCACAGGAGGTCTTTTTTACCTTCCCAAACAATCCAACAGTGTGAAAGCGCCCTACATATTCGTTTTAAATTTGTAAAAATCACAATAATATTGTACAATTTTATCTTTAGAAATTGAAAAAGTCACTCTGAGAGGTTTTTTCTTGGTAGACGACGGAAAGATTAATAGGATATATCTTTGAGTTAAATTGCAAATAAGTCCAAGGCTTATTATTTATAACTCGAGGGCGAGGCGACTGCCGTTGTGTTGCCTTCTGTCCTTTTCCGACTTACATTTTTTTGTCATGAATAACAAAGCCCATATTTGCATTTTTAAAATGGACGGAGGTGCGAGAGGCCACGCGATAAATTAACTAATAAATACTTGAAAACACTGAAATGTTGCTACTGCCACCGATTATAATTTGCGAAATTTAAATGGAGTAATTACATAAACAAAATAAATGTTACCATTATAATTAGCTAAATTTATATTATATTTATATTATAGGAAAAATGAGATACATTTGTCTATAAAATGAAGTACCAACTTACGTTTTTTGCAACAAAATTAAAAAATTATCAAAAACCCAATTTTTAGTTGTTTTTCACTAATAAGGGAAGAACGATTTAAGTACGTAAAAGATGAGTTGGATCACTTTACATTTTTGGAACAGTGTGTGAGTCTATAGGAAAATTTTCTTTTTATATTCATAGCCTACACCAAATACTTTCTTCTCTGACCACTGTCTAAACAAACGAGTTTTAGACATTACGTATTATGAAAAATGAAATATATCCTAACCTTTCTCCAGAAGCCCTTTTGCTTTATTCTCGTCTGTTGGCTGCGATGTAATCCACAAAACCACAACACTCCACACACAAACACGTAAAATATAGCACATCTCATAAAATAAAAATATTGCCAGACCACAATACAACATTTTCTCATAACAACTAAATACAGACTAATAGTAGACAATAAAAATTAATACCTGGTCTTGGACAACAATTACTACATATTTTTTAATATAAACAAGACAACAAATAAAAGAGAGTTTGAGTGGAATGCGAAATAATCGATAATGTTCTATGACTTTTCTACGGGGTGGCCCAGGTGTCATGTACACCCTCGAAACTTTTTTATTATTTGAGATAATGATTTTAAATTTACCATCAATGATAATCATTATTTATTCACTTTTACATTAGGAAGTCAACTTTTTTTTCAAATGGCAACATTTTTTTCGTTGGAGATTAAAATGCCGTATCCTATAGTTTTTTAGTCAGCAAAATCGGTTTAAAAATGATGAAGATATAAGGTATCATTTTTTATATTTATATATTTTTTCCACACCTGTTTAATTATGTCAATTATTCGTATTTTTTTGTGGAAAATCGTGCTCATAATTATTTTCATTATTCACTGTGTATCCGGCCAATCACAAATTCACAAATTCAAAATTCAATGTTGCTGAACCAATGATATTTTAAATCGCCTCCATTAAGTCTTTCTGCACTTGACAATCGACTAGCTTGACAGTAATTAAATAAGTGTCAAAAAATTATCAAATTTGAGTCTAATTTATTAATAGGTGTGGCAAAAGCATAGTATTACATTCGCGATTATGGCCATTATTCACTCAAATGATATACAGCGTGATCAGGAATGACTGAATCTGTTGGTATTAAAACAGTTGCGAAATTAGGAATTTTTTTTGTGGTATGATTTGCAAACCTGATTGTCACAATTGTCAGTTTACAAAATCTAAGCTTATATTATGGTGAAGTATTGTTATGTTGAGATTGTCAAGATTGTCAAAAGTTGACAGTAAGATGTGCGCGCCTACGTCCTTGCAGTAGTTTGCGTCAATAGTACCAATCCCACTAGTTATTTTTTCAATACCAACAGATTAAGTCTATCTTGATCACGCTGTACTATTATCATTTTATAAAAATAATGGTATATTATGCAATGAGCATTTAATGATACCTAGCTATTAAGACACGAGTACGAGAATTACAACACGAGCCGTCGAGCCGTAGGTGAGTGTCATAACGAATACGAGTGCCTTAATAGCCATTAAATGTGAGTTGCATACTACGACTAGTCAAAATAATGAAAAATAAGAAAATAAATGTTATGGCAACTTTATCATAAACTGAGAAATGTCAGAAAATCAAAATTAACTGTCAATTTTTAAATTTTAGATCTGTTAGATGTTCATGGCAATATTTCATATTGTCGCAATATTGCTATGATGTTGCATTTCAATTGATTATAAACTTATATCTTAATGAAAAATCTGTATCTCAATGAATCTCATTAATGTACAGGTAGTAAATGTCTAATAAATCAATTTAAGTATGGGAGTAGAAAAAAATTATTAAGAATGTACCTACTTTTTTGACAAGTAGACTATGAAACTGACATAGCTACAGTGGACCCAGAGCTAAGTCGCCGATACAATTGTGTGCGCAGTTATTTTCCCCAGCTCCCCCACTATGTAGGACATGCGTGTTTCGCCGCAAAACACTGATTCAATCTGGAGAAAAATGTGTTTTAACTTAAATCTTCGCAGTTACTATATACAAATTGCATGTTTTTTCTTCGTCCTTTTGTACTAGTGGTAAAACAGTTTCCTGCTTCTGTCATTTTCTGTGCATAGCATCGGCGACTTAACAGTGGGCCCACTGTAGTTATTAGGTATGTTATTTTTCTTATAAATCAAAATTCGTTATATTTTTCATGTATCTTATAATATTTTTTTCTATAAAATTTTGAAAGTATTTAAGTTGAAACGAAAGAATTGCGTGTAACTTTGTTAATTTTGAGGCGATTTTGTTATTAAATTATCGAGTAGAGAATTTTAATATGAATTCGAATCCAGCAAAACATTTCCAGTTGCTGCTTAAAAAAACAGTAAATGCGTCATCTTTTTCCAGAAGAATATTGTGTTTGTCAAAATAAAAAAAAACTATTAAAACGTAACTCAGAACAGATTATTTTGTAAATTCCATGGTCTACTTGTCAAAAAAGTATGCTCTTGATTGTTTTTTCAGAGCTATCTATATAATATGAAAGAATAGCATGAATCATCGTCATTTTAAAACCAATGGTGTTTAAAAAACTATCGGTTAGGGCATTTTAATCTCTATTCGAATCGAGAAAAAACATTGTACTTGACATTCGAAAAAAGATTGGATGTCACTTCCGGTTAAACCGAAAAGACGAAAATTTGCTTCATAGCTAAAAAGTGGCCATTTGATGGTTAATTTTTGTGTACCGAATTTCAATTCACTACTTCAAGCAATAAAAAATAATACCCTGTACCTATAAGCACTAATCTTCTATATTTAGTGTAATATTTTCAGATTTAGTGGTGAAACAAATAAAATAAAAATTTCTGTCACAAAAGTTTGAAATGGAAAAAGCTTTCATGTACAAAAACTTTGCCAATACTAGTAAATTATTGTACTTTTACACTGAAACGTTCATTGACACAAATAAATTAATTTCTTAATCATTATCTAAATCTGAAAGTTCTGCAAGTTATCTGGGAGAGAGCACAGATTACCGAGGCGTTTAATCCATCCATAATGAATTGAATAAACAACTTTTACTTGGCAATATGATGTGAAGTGTCATATTTCATTTTAGGGGGTGCGTTTTCTTGTGCTTAAGTAAAAGTTTTGTAACTTTTGGTGGAAACTTTGTTCTTGGCGTCGTTAATGTGATTTGTCACCACTATGCTTTTTCCAAATAGTGTTTATAAATTGCAAGAGGCAGCGCTTCCTTTTATTGTCCTTATTTCAACCATTAATTATTTAGAATAATCAACGCGAGAGGTAATTCTCAGCGAGTTCAGACAGAAAAAAAACAGTGTTGAAGTTGATTTAAATCAAAAAGTGAAGTGTATAAGTTTCAGCAATTAAATTCTACAGTTTTTCAAGTCATTAAAAATATAACGCATAGTGAGTTGTTCTTTGTAATATTTTCTATACATTTCAACAGTACAATTTATAAAATCACACTGATCCAACTTTGGACCACACATAGATAATTCCGCATATTATTCTGCAATAAATTACACAAACAAATGTATCACTTGCGAATTGAACACAATGACCACCCATGACTACTGCCAGTTGGTTTTTGTTGGGGCTTTTTGTATCGCGACGGAGTCAAACCGCATTTAAAAAGATATTTACACAATTTGACAAAACAGACAAATATAATTCAATCGTTGGATGAATTTGGGGCCATCCACTGGTAAGGTGAAAGATTTATTTAAGAATAATAGGTACCTATAAGGCAAAAGAAAATTATGGTATTGGTATGATGGCTCTTCTTTGTACTATCAAAATAACCCTCTGCATTATTTATGTCACTTATATCAGTGAGAAGTGAAACAACTAAATATTTAATTAAATACACAATCGCAAAATTTTATGGCTCGTTTGAGAAAATTTATGGGACTATCTTAATAACTGTAGTTAAATCGAACTTAATTTTCATTTCTTTAAACTTTGTGCTCTTTTTATAACGAAGTAAATTTGTCATTGAAACCAATTTTACATTTAATGGTCTCTTATTTCGTTGAAATTTGATTAAAACTCCAAAATATGACGCAACTCAACCTCCCCATCCGCACTTTATTGGATGTAGCACCCCTCGAAAAAACCCCACATCACATCAATGATTTTATTTAATCTAATAAAAGAACTTTCCGCAATATATTTTGTTTGCTTGTATAATAACTTGTATAGATCTAAGGGTTTCATCTGTGGTTTTGTGGACAAAGAGAGACGACTTTGACACCCTGCCGGGATTGCTAAATATCTTGTCACTGTGGCCACATACTGAATAAACTACGGGCGCCCCAGGAAACTCACTTTATGCCTAGTTGGTCCTCTCTCTATATGTGTGCATCACAAACAGTTATGCAAATAATGCAACTGTCGACTGTTCACACGTCACGTCTGCCATTTTGTCATTATTCAATTGTGCCCCTTTGATGCTTGGCCCTAGAAGTGATTTGTTGGGGAGGGTTGAGGATTTTGTAAAATCATGAAGTTTTTGTGTGTGAAAAGTATGGATTTTTCATGCGTCCATCATCAAGAAAAAATATTTTTTCAATAATATACAGGGTGTCCCCTGTAGGTATGACTCTTGAATACATTCTGCATTGTCTTGTATACATTTTTTATCTCCAATCCGGTTTTTTTAAATTTTTTTTCCATATAAAGTCATAGCAGGTGACAACTTACGGAAATCTTTTTAACAATTTTAATAATTACTCTGAGTAGACAACTTTTATGTCCAAAATGGAATTTAACATTTCGATTTAAAATAAACCAATCTTTCGTCATCTATCAAATTTTTAACTATTTGAATACTAGTTTTCAATAGTAGTTTATGCAACAAGGTAGGAATTAAGAGATTCTGAGAGTGTGAAAAAAAAGAACACGAGGCAGAATCAATTCCTACCGTGTAGCGTACTCTATTTTTTTTTCATACCTGTACGAAAATGGCCACTTCTTTTGCGTGAAACGCGCGAACAAATTAATACAGCATAACACTGATATTTTGCTTGACACTGTGCGGTGAGCAAATCACCTTGACAACCATAAACAAACACAAATAACTCCCGCATATCAGTCAGGGAATGGCTACCCAAGTGAGAAATGTTACCTCCACTCCTTATTTTTTGCGACTACCCTAAAAAGGCGACTTTGTACCCGCATTTCACGCAAATAAAGTGGCCATTTCCGTGTAGGTATGGGAAAAAATAAATTACATGAAACGTGAACATGATAATTTATTTTTTCAAATTCCTAATTTGAACATTAATAATTCTTTAAGGGTTAAAACTGAGGTTAAAACTATCAAAAAAATTACAAAATATTTTGGATCGCAAATCAACTCAGATACAAATTTCATGTATAATTTTTTTTTGAAAATCAAATAGTTTAGTAGACTGGCTTCTTTTTAATAAACAGAGTTTTACTTTTTCCATTTACAATTTTCAACATTCAAGAGATATGATTGCTCGAAAACTAACCCTTGTTGGGGATAAAAAATTATATAGAGCGATGCAGAATTTATTTAAGAATCACACCTAAAAATATTTCGTGTCTATCCTGAGACACCATGTATAGTATAAATTTTCTTTCGTTAAAGAGGGTGTATGATGTACGATAAAAACTTTATCGCACAGCGTTGGCAACTTGATTTCACACTGTAACTATTACTAAACATAAAAGTCTTTTTTTCCATACTTCCATCCTTGTATATTAAACAAGCATTTATTACACAAGTAACAATTAGGTCATAAATTAGTTATCGTTATGAGAAGTATCTCGATATATCGCTCAAAATTCATAAAATGATTCACCAGTCGCCGGCTGTATAAATCGCCCTGAAAATTAAAAACCAATAATCCAGGACTGAAATACTTAAAAGCACCTATTTAGCAACACTAGCTGCCCTATATATGGCGTAAACGATCTTTTATTATATGGAGCAACGTTTTCGATTACGGTTAAAAGCCGAGGGAGCCCCATATGTGGTTTGTAAATTTGTCACGGATTTTATGTGGTGTCGGCCACCCAGGTCACCGAAAGCTAAAATATTTATAAATTCTTTTGTAATTATTAGATAAAGGTCGAAATGTAACTTGACAATTTATAACCGTACGAAATGGTTGCAAAAATTCTTAACTTAATCCAGTGTGTTGCAAGTTGGAATTTTCCCAGTTGTGGCGTTAATAAATTACCCTATTGACAAGCCTGGTGACAGCATTGTTTTTGTTATAGTAGAAAATACGCGCATTATAAATATGTTTTGTAGCCAAACTCATACAAGAACAATGTGGGGGCATCTCTCTATCCCTCTATTAACACGCCAAAGCTTGTTTATATTAAAATATTCAAATTGAACTACATTTCAAAACATTTCCCCGCCATCGTTTTCATTGTATATTTTACATGAAACGTGTGTTCCGTAAATTTCCAGAATAAATGTTTCCTAATAAAACTGTTTAAGAAAAAATAACTCGCGTCTAATAAATTACAGCGCTTAAAAAGTGAATGGGCAGGAGATAATGGGATATATCACATAAATAATAGCCGGGGCAATGTCCAAAATGTCCAGTTGTGATACCACCCACATCCTATAACTTAACATTTTGAAAAGACGATGTGTTTCGCACATTTGCGTTATGAATTGAGTGAATGCATGAATGAACTGGGGGTATTGTTGTGGTGGAAGTGAATAAAAACGGCATAAATTATTATTAGACGTTGCGTTAGGAATTAAATCATGGAGGTGGGTAGTAAAGTTCGATGCATTGTTACGAAGATGGAATTAAGTTTGAAAACAAGCACATTAATCGAGTAGAAATTGTGCCAATATTCATATTTTTTACATAATTTTCAAACATTATTAACAAAAATTTACTAATAAAAAAATTAAAAAACTTAAGAGATATTCAATCCTCAAATTAGCGGCTTATTATTATTATTATAGCCAAAATTTATTTTACACAAATTTCAGAGTTTAATTTTTTGATTTGACTTGTCTGTTCGATGCTCCATTCTCAAGATATACAGAGGTTTAAATAAAACAAAGCCATAAACTCGGCAAAAAACTACTAATAAATCCCGTTCCACATTCCAAACATCACTAATCCTACTAAAACTAAGTGACCGAGTTAATACCGAGGGGGTTAAGCCGCCCCCAGTTTACTTCATTTGGGGTAATCCATCCAACAGAAGCCAAGGGTTGACTTACAATGTGTCTCGTCTGTATTTTTGTTGTCGTTTTCTGCATGTTCCTCCACCACCATTGCATTCAAATTGCCTAATTCGGTCTTTGGCTGGAAATTAAAGTAGTTCAGTTTTAAATTCCCGTCGACTTGCCGAAGAAAAATTGTGAGGATTTTGGTGGGTGTGCCCTGGTGTTAATATTTTGTGGCACATAGAAAATTAAAACGTATTCTCATCACGCATCAAAGCAATAATTCACTGATCACTGATAGGCAAAGATTAATTCAAGAATAGCGTCTTTATTGCAAATAGATTTTTTTAACGTGCCAGATAAGCAAAAACTTTTCAGCAGTTTTAAGTAAATGTTGGTTAAATTGGTAATATAAATTGTAGTTTAAATTGTTCAATACAATTATTCGAAATGATTGAAACGTGAATAAACACGCTACTTTAAAGTTATTGCCACTTAAAAACCGCTTGAAATAAACCGTCTAATGGAAAAGTTTTTTGCTACACTACAAATATTAAAATGCACTCTTCCACTGTGGCAATATCCTTTCACGCGACTTTCCGGCTTTAATATTTCATATAACACATATGAGTTTGTGCAAAATTCCTGTAATTTTCTCCCATGTTTTTGTTCCTGTGCAATATTTTTGGATGCCAATCGATAGAAGACAAGGAGCAAACGTCGAACGAAAAGTATGGAATAAAGGCTAAAGCAACAAAGAAAACAACACTTGCTTAAAAGTTGGAATTACTTATCAAATGAATTTTAGATGTGTATAACGGCCAAGTCGAAGAAAAACCGTCGAGATTACTTTGTATTGGCAGCAAGTCGAAAGTTTTCGTATAATTTAATACAAGCAGAATTGAGGTGTGGTTTATTTTCTAGTTTTTTTAAATAAAATGTTGCTTGTAAGTAATCTTCTTCAGATTGGATGGGGAACCAATTAATGTAACTTCTATGAGAATGTAATTATGCTTTCTATATTTTTGTAACAATTTGTACACATCTAGAGAATTAAATACCTACACACTTTTAATACAGGAACCAAAGCATAAAAATAATTTCGTTATAATTGCAGGAAAAAATTAAAACTTAAAAGTGGTAGCAATTTTAAGGACGCTAAATATGAATTAGCAATTGACATAGGCTTATCTCAACTCCTTCGTGTCTCAGGCTTTTTTTTAACATAAATAAAAAATGTAACTTAAATTTCTTGGCTCTCATTTCGACTATAAGCGTGTTTAATTCTAATACTATAAGCAGAAGAATAGGGACTTTGCATGATTTTCAAAATAATTTTTTTTTAAAGGTGATACCAAATTATCACTATCAATATTTTTGGAAAAAATTTTTGGTCCGTACTTTCCAAGTAAATAAATAAAAAGTATTGCAAAATTTGAAATTTCCACGCATTGCCCGGAAACGCCCGAATCGGCCCAAAAGACTGCTGACGTCACGAATCTAGTTCCACAGTGCAGCACGCCGCATTTTGACTTATTTCGAAAAATGTCAAACACGTAAAAAATATTTAGACATGCCAATGTCAACTAGATTCGTGACGTCACACAGGACTCTCCGATCGTTTTCGGGCGGCAATAATATATTTGAATTACGGTCAATTTATAATCGTTTTTTTATGTACAAATATTGAGTAAAAAAAATTATTTTTGGTGTAGAGTATTATTAATATAGTCGTTTATTATATTTCTAATAGAAAAAAACGGGATTTTAAAAAAATGCAACATCCCTATTAAGCTATAAGTAAAATGTTATATAAAATGTAATAATTGTATAATTACAGATAAAGTTAGTTGCAAATGTGCGTTCGAAATTTTGGCGGATGCGCCGGACTTAAACAAAGTAAATTGTACAACTTGGATCTCATGCACCTCCAGCACCATTGTGTGCTCTTTCTTGGGCGGTTCCGTGAGCCCCAATTCACCAAACCCCTACTCCTCATCCACATTGCCATTTCCATCAACCCTTTAGCTATTCTAAAAAAAAACAGACAGAAAATAAAGCCATCCTTTAACAGAGACACACACACCGCCCTAAGAAAAAAACTAAAATAATAAAGAAATTATATCTTTTAACGATGGGATGGGTCCCATCGATTCGAATGCAGCGCTTGCGTAGAATTTTCAGGCACAGGGGCCAGAACATCTATACCGCGAGAATCAAGTATGCCTGTAGCCTGAATTCTGCACCCCGATCCACGGTGGCCGTGACGAAAATCATCTTAAAACGCGTATAGAACTCGGCATGTTTTCCTGGACTCTGGTCGGTTAATTAGCCGGTTAGTACAACGAAACAAAAAAACGCGCGCGCGACAAAGAAATAAATTTTAAGAAAAGTTTTGTAACGAAATTAGAAAAATAAAACATAAAACCCGAAACAGAATTTTGCAAGTATTTATAAAATAATAAAGTTATTTGACGTGGATTTGGAATAGATTTTTTTCAAAAGGGGCGAGTTCGGTTTTAAATTATTTGGAACGGTGTAAACATGCGTCTGGAAATATGATTAGAACTTTAGCAAAGTTTTTTAATAAGGTAAGAAACTTTCTACTAGTGTTTATTATATGATTTAATTAAACCCTCTTATTATTCCCTAAAACCTTTTCATCTTTTCCCTGACTGTGTTTTATAATTTCCACCAGAAAAGTCAAATAGAAATTTGTGATTTTGTTGTTCAGGAAGAGGTGTGGTTAGCACTGGATTAATTTGTATTTTGGGGATGGAAAAACATTTGGGTATTATAAATTGTACGCTGGGTAATCCAGCAATAAAATAAATCAACTTCTAGGTGGATTTATAAACTGGCGCGAGCTGAAAACACAAAAAATATACTTGGGGAGTTACATAATAGTTTAAAGAATTTACGGCCATATTAACGTGGAATAGCAACTCCTGTAATGTTTTGTAATGTGAACTTGGGAAAAAGTTTCTAGTTTCTTCTACGTAACTACAACACAAAATGCAAATTGGATGTTTTTTCTTGTTGTGTGTTGGAAGTGTAGGAAATCGCGGAGGTCAATAATATTAATCGCGTTCTAATAGTTGTCAGTTGGAGGGGGACGGCATGGCAGCTCTTACATAAAAGTTGTTATTGCAAAGTGACATCAAAGAGTCGTTTCATTTCAGTGCTCATTTAACAGTATCTAATTATGTTAGAATAATTTAGATTTATAGTGAATTCGTATCGTTTAGAAAATCTAGTATAATGAACAGTATAATTTGCATACAGAATAATCGTTTACATAAAATTTTATGAAAGAGCAAAAAATTCTAAACTGATGTTAGATTTTAATCTTTAAATTTTTGATCTAGGTTATGAAAGATTGTGTTAATTAACTTTCACGAATTTCGCAAATTTCTTTTAAATTAAAAAGAACCCCTTTTTTTCGGTTTTAAGTGTGAAGTTTTTTTGGTGGAAATATATTTTCCCAGTTTGATAAACTACTACAATTTTTATTCCACCAATACCCAATTTAAAACAAAAATCAATCCACTTCGTCCTCCAAAAACGAAAATCCCCAACACACGCCATATTTTATAATCCGTACACACAACAAACACAACACACAGAGAAAGATAACAAAAACATTGTCCTCATTTTATGTGGAAGCACAAGAAAAATGTACGTTTCTCTGGTGTTCCGTTTGGCTCTCTCTGAGGGAAACTTTATTTATAGTCTCAACTACAAGGATTTAAAATTATATGGGGATAACTGATGCCCATTGTCGGTGTGTTGTACATAAATCCTCTTGGTGTTTCCATAACCCCTTCGTCTTAGAAATGCAAGAATAAAATGTTTTGAATGTGGAAGTTAAATTTCGCAATGATAAAAAACCTGTTTAATAAATTTGATTGTGTAGTTTTCCAATTCGCTGGCGAGTCTTTGTACTATAACGAATGTGTTTCATTTCATATTTACGAGAGGCTCATATTTTCTATAGAGCGCAATACAAACATACAGGAAAATTGCAATGTGAATTGGAATTTGCCACACACATCATCAACAACAAGGAGAGAAGGAGGGAGATGAGAAAGTTTTTTGTGTCTTGTTTTTATATTGTTGGTAACGAAAGTGTTTTCATGTGTTTCAGATGCCGGAGCTGAGGCACTATTTGTTGGGAACATGATTAGTTTCAAGCGGTGCAAACCTAAATATAATAAAGTAAAATTTAAATAAAAAATAATAAAATATGATGGTTGTTTAATAATAAAATAAAATTTTTAAATAGAGTCTATAATAATATAAAACCGTTATCGGTAACTTAAAGCAATAATATCCCTAGTAATTACTAATTTAAACTCTACTCATAGAAGTTTTAACTAAAAAAAATGTCTAAAGCTTTGATATTAATAATAGATTTAGACACGATAATTCTCGGGTTTTTTCGCGATAAAATTCCGCTTTTCATCCCGATGAAAGTATGACATTTTACTAAGCAATTTCCCACAATTCTCCTCCATCACAAACCTCCTCCCTTACACCCATTACAAAACAACAACCATGATCTTAAACTATCGCCCAAACAATACCTTCTGCCAATTAGTCCTCATCCAATTCGCATTTATGATGGTACAAGTAACAACGACGGAGAATCCGCGGAATTTCTCAGCGGGGGGCCGGTTGTATTTCGCAATTGCCGCCTCCGCTAGTAGCCAGAGTTACGCAAGGGCCTTCAACAAGACCCTGATGAACATCACTCAGTCGCAGTCGTACTTGTCCAGCACAGCCACTGAGAAATTCAATTTCAATATTAGTTTGGAGACGCTTGTCATTGAACTGCCAGAGAATGGGAGTTTTAGTGCCATTTTATTGGAGACGGTATGTGAACAGTTTGAAGGGAAGCATGTTGTGGCCGTTTTGGTGGTGGGAGCGTCTCCGGCTGCCTTCACCGTCACACTCATCGCCGAACATGCTGGCATTCCTGTACTTTGGGCCCGTGGACACAGCGAATTCCTGCCGGGCTTCCGCAGTTTGGTAAGTGATTTTATATCAATAATAATAGAAGGGGAAGTTAAGGGGGATTCACTTTGCAACGTTAAATTTCTAAAATTCATTAGAGGCAAATAAGGTAAATGTCCCAATTATCGTCATGTTAAGCAAAAGTTTAACTTTTGGTTTTATATATCTAGTAAAATAACTGAAACTCAAAATGATTATAGTAATTTGTCTCTGATTATTTTGAAATAAGAGTAAAAAACATTTTCTGGTTTTCTTGATTTGTATTATCCATCCTGTACGTCTATTATCAATTTGTAATATATTTTCAAAGGTTTTCAGAAAAGAAGAATTTTTTATCAAGAATATTAAAAACGTTTTTCGTACATGTAGCCATATTCGTTAACACACTGTATAATAAGTGTTCTCTACAAACAAAAACTTCACAGACAATCGACTTTATCCATAGTGAAAAGTCTTATACATTATAAAACTGATAAATGTAACAAACAATCTTAAATCAACAAAAACTCTTAAAACGTCTTCTTCATATCCTGTCTAAGTAAATTCGCTTCACTTCTCGTCTCTCGACCTTATGATGAGAATAATCCCCCCAACATATTCCTCCTGATGGGTATTTTTGCATGCGCTGCGTTCTTGAAACTCGATTGGAAATTGGTTTGTCTGCGCGCCTAGTGCAATTGAACGTTTAATTCCACACCAAAGGACACTCAACTTCTCGATATTTAAAAAAGAAATTTGAGCTGATAAAATATGATGACTTTCTGCAAAAGTTTCACATCAGAGACAATTTGATTATCCCCGCCGCGAAATAACTAAATGCAAATATAATTCGGATTTATGTGGAGCGAATTCTCAAGAAAAAGGATAATTTGTTCCATCAGTTCGTAATTAAATCAAAGCTTGGTAACTAAAGGAATGTCTTGCTGATGAAAACAAATATTTGTGTTAAAACAATAGGGATTTTAAGTGGAATATCTAATTAAATTATTAGAAGTCGGTTGGACAAATCGTAAGCTTTAAATATTATTAAATAAAACTAAGAGAAGACATCAAGATCTAAGTGTTATTGTCCTTGGTAGGACGAAGCAAGAACTGGATGTTTGGTAATGCAGCGCATGTGAGAGATCGTCCCGTCCGCCTTTTATTATCGTGTCATTCAGATGCGAATCTTGTAATTTCTTTGAACGAGTCAAGTCGAGGGAAATTATCCTGTGTGCAAAAAGGACCACGCGCTCCCTCACCGATGAATAGATTGTCCAATTGACTAGAAACGGAGAAATGCTGTCTCTCTGAGTATCATTGTATTTATCATTACCCACAAAAAAAGGGAACATCTGACACGAAATTGAGTTTGAAAGAATTTTTCTTCAATCCTTACAAAATACTTTACGAGACAAATCCTCGTTCACCCCCTCGGGGGCGCTGCCTTTTGCAAGTTTTCTTGCGTCGGACTGTTCGTCCGGAAAATACTAATTTAAGTTCATTCTTATCATAATTTGTTTGGGGAAGTGGTCGCACGTAGTTTGAACATTGAAAGTTTTATAAAGGTTGGATTGAAGGAAATCAAGGGCTTTTAATCACGATTTAAAAGTAAACCTGACCTACGATTTTTTAAAAAATGCATAAGTGAAATAAATATATGTATATCGTGGATATTGATGAAATTGATTGGTGGATGCGCCGGTGTTAAAGAAATATTAACAATCTCTTCAGTTTCAGGATCTGAAAAATAGTTATGAGTTTATAAGTTTAATAAATTATGAAACGCTTTACCAAAACTGCATAAATGAAATAAAAGTATCTACAACAGAATTATTACATATAATTTTGGTGGATGGGCCAGAGTTAAAGAAATATTTACAAACCCTTTAGTTTCAAGATCTGAAAAACAGTTATGGGTACCTACATATTTTTAATAAATAAGTCGTTTTTTATGCACTTCTTCCATGTGCCATTAAACGAAGGTTGGATTTAAGAAAATCAAAGACTCTTAATCACAATTTAAAAGTAAACCTGACCTATAGGATTTTTCCAGGATTAATAAATAATAAAATGTATCTACATCGTGACAGATAAAATGTAATTTTGGTGGATGCGCCGGCGTTAGAGAAATCTTTGGAAAATACTGAAGTGGTAGCCCATAATCACATGCTGTCCACATCCACTATACGTTATTAATATAAAATCACATTTATTTATTTATATATTTCTTACCTTCAGTTTGTGAACCAAGCACATTGTCAATAGTCTATCTAGACCTTCTGATTCGATGCGCACAATGAGAAATACAAGTATTCTAGGAATTTCTCGCTTTTTTGAATTTTTATCACGGATTTAAAAAATAAAATTAAAACCAAATTATGTTCACA